>CAIGQV010019101.1:8044417-8058066 GCA_903798115.1 Danio jaintianensis
TATATATATATATATATATATATATATATATATATATATATATATACACACACACAGCGCTCAGCAAATAGGAGTCCACCCCTTTTGAAAAATCTTCATTTTTATTAGTTTCTCTGTGAATATAACCAATAACTGTTGGTGCATTTAAACAAAACTGTATTATTAAACAATTATTTTCATTAAAATAAGAATTTAGTTGTCTAACATCTTCAGAAATGGAAAGATAATAAATAAAAAATTCAAACAAGTTATTTAAAAAAAAAAATAAATAAATTACAAACTACAAAAATTTCAACTAAATTTGTTTGATCTTGATCTTTTCCTGTTTATTCAATTTTTTTTTTATTTTATATTATTTTAATAATATTTTATGTTATATTATAGTTTTTTTTTTTTGTTAGAATAGTTCCAATTTTGGTACTGACTAATCTAATGTATATGCCAGAGGTTCTCAATCTTGGTCCTGGAGGGCCGGTGTCCTGCAAAGTTTAGTTCCAACCCCAATCAGACACACCTGGGCTAGCTAATCAAGCTCTTACTAGGCTTTCTAGAAACATTCTTGCAGGTGTGTTGAGGCAAGTTAGAGCTAAAATCTGCAGAACATCGAACCTCCAGGACCGAGTTTGAGAACCCCTGGTATATGCTGAAATATGAGAAATGGGAGCTACAAATATTGACCATGTTTAATTTATTTGTTTTATTAAAATAAATTTCAGTTTTTTTTTTATTTAAGCTTTTATTTTAGCTAAATAAAAAAAATAAGACTTTCTCCAGCATAAACATATAATAGGAAATACTGTGGAAAAATGTCCTTGCTCTGTGGTAAACATGATATTTAAAAAAAAAAAAAAAAAGCGAATTATTTTGTCTTTAGCTCTTTATTTTTACCAATTTCTTTGGTTAAATTATGTCCCTGAATCCTGACACAGTTTTTTGTTAATAACCTATGCACAAAAGGTCAACCGGATGGTTAATGTTTGTTACAGTTATGGCTTAAAACTAATAATATGAGGCCTATTTTACCACATTTAACACAAATTTGCAAGTTTTAAAATGTTGCTGAAAATTTGCATATTTGTACTTTTTTTTTTTTTAATAATTATTTTTTGGGGTTTTTTCACCTTTAATTGGGATAGGACAGTGGAGGTTACAGACAGGAAAATATTGGGAGCAGAGAGAGGAGACCCGAGCCAGGAATCGCATTCAGGTCGCCGTGAGCACCATGGTGCTGTATGTCGGCGCACTTAACCACAAGGCTACTGGCGCCGACTATTTGTAAAAAAAATTAGTGAAATTCATGTTAAGTTGATTTTCACACGAGGCATTAAGCTTAGATTTATATTAAGAAATTCGATTTTTGGGACTTATTTAATCTGTAAGGCATTTACATGGTTAAACAGAAACAATTTGGTTTATTTTTTATTGTATGTGATCCAGGACCACAAATCCAATCTTAAGTTGAATTGGGTATGATTCTGGGAATAGCCAAAAATACATTGTATGAGTAGAGAATTATAAATGTTAATTTTAAACCAAAAATCATTGGAATATTACATAAAGATCACGTTCCATGAAGACATTTCCTTCTGCTAATATATCAAAACTTAATTTTTTTTATCAGTAATGTGCTTTGCTAAGAATTTACACTGTAAAAATGCTGAGTTCCACATAAACTCTTCATGTCATCCCAACGCAAATCAATTAAGCTAATGGTTTTTACAATTTTAAGTTGAAAACTATTAAGCTGTCCCCGGCAAAAAATAAATAAATCTCAAGAATTGTGATGATTAAACTCATTTTAAAAAAGTAGTTAGAACTAACAGCAAAAATATTTTTTTGAGTGTACTTTGGACAACATTAAAGGCAGATTTCAGACATTCCAGTTGTATCTCTTGTCCTTCTTGTCCAATCGCATCAAACCATACACCGACACCCCAAAAAATAACTGCTTGTTCAAACTATTTCAAATGAGCTGAAACAACACAATTCTTGAGATTTTATGGGGACAACTTAATTGTTTTATGTTCAATCCACTTTCACCAATTTGTTAATTTCACTTAATCGATTTGTGTTGGAACAACATGAATGAATTGTGTGGAACCCTGCATTTTGTTTTAAAGTGAATGGAAAGCTTATTTATTCAGCTTTCAGACCATGTATCCATCTCATTTTCCAATAACTGACCTTTTTGTGGTCCAGGGTAACACATATACATTATTTAAAACAACCGAATTTATTCACTTACATACTAGATATTCAAAGCCATTAAATTAAAGGTATCTATTCTAAGTATTTACACAATGTTCAACTATTATTAAAGCAAATAGAACAATGAACAGAGAAAATGACTTTTACAACAGAAATGTGTTACGACATAACGGTCCTAGCAGCATCGACTCGGTTACACGAGGAGACGTAACCTCATATGAGAAGTACACATTTGTAGATTAACTCAGCTACATGAACGCCTCTCAGATTACTTATTAACATAATCAGTTTCTATCACATCTTAAAATAAGCGTCATTTTTCACTCATCTAAGGTGATGACCCTTCCAAGACTCAATTTTTTTCCCTTTTGACTTATAATCATTATCTTTGACCTATTTTTCTCCACATGACACTTGATCCAGGTAACCTGACAGATCCAGGGTGCCGTGACACCCAATTAAAGCTGCTATGTAACACCCTGATCTCCGCCAGTGGCCCACATTCAATTACGCCCTGGGATGATCATTAGCTGTTCTCTTCACATTTATAGGTCAGTCTGACATCTGCTTTTATCCACGCATTGTGAAACGTGAAGCTTACGAACATGTATGGAGAAATGATGATAATGTGACAATGGATTATGGAAAGTGAGTGTGTTACAGCGGTAATAAGCAGGACTGAAGCCTGGTGAAGAAGTATCTACATTTACACATCACTGACATTTCTGACAGGAACCATTAAAGGGATAGTTCACCCTAAAATGATCCATCGTTTACTCACCCTTCACTTGTTCAAAACCAATTTTGAAGAATGCTGGTTTCTAGCTATGTTTCCATTCAAAGATGTGAATTAAACTTATGTGCAGAAATGAAATATCACAAGCGCCATTTCCATCCAGTGAGTCAAGGAGAACAAAATTTTCACTTCCTGATAAACCAACTCACGGCAATTCGTAACTTTTTTGATTTAGCCGCTAATTCGTATGAAATTGAGTGGCTAATTCGTATGAAATCGTACGATTTAGTACGATGTGTCATTAGTACAATTTAGTATGATTTGCTTATCCCCCAATGACAGTTGGGTTTAGGGGTGGGGTTTGGTGCCACGCCTCCTTTTAAAAATCTTACATTTCCATACTATTGAACCCGTACGAATTCGTAAGAATTAGCCACTAAACTGACAAAACGTAAAATAGTTACATTTCCTCGTGAGATCAGGCTGGATAAACTGGCGCCAAATACCAAAACGAAAAATAAAATTTGCTGCAGGAGAGGCCACCAGTGGGCCTTTTTTTCGTATATAAAAAATTACTTGCGCCCTAGGGTGTGCGATATGACGATTTTTGATCGTGGACGATTAAAATATCTCCACAATCTTTTTTTGAAGGAATATCGTAGTATTGTGCTCAGTATAGCTATTGTAAAACACGACATAAATTTGCATCAAATACTAACTTAGTAGTTGAGTTATTGCACACTAAATTCAAAATTCTCTTCCATAATTTTGACACGTAAAAAAATTTATTAGACCTCACGCTGTGTCAATTGTATTTACACGCTGCCTCCAAAACCTCGTCCATCATAAAAAATATTCAAATCAGGTTCAATGTTTTCAGTTTTTCGCATCCAAAAAAGCGTTTTAAGAAGTGTTTTGACAATTCAGGGCTGCCGTCCGTAGAAGCGAAAGGCAAAATCCAAAATGGCATCGGAGAAACCAATACAAATGTTCTGTGGTTTATTGTACCCTGATGATGTCCCTAATCTGTATTTATTAATTTCTTGTGCTGGATGACCAAACAGTTGGTGGCTGTTGATGGTAAAAAAAATTATAATAATCTAGAAGTCAGTGGAGACCAGCAACTGATGGATTTAAAAAAATAATAAAAAGTAATTATCTTCGCCCACTTTGTCCTAAGTCTCTACCATTTAAATTTAATTCTATTTTATATTTTGTTACCTTGTAAGGATTTGTTTTTAAAATAAAGAGGATTGACTAATCGTGATATGATATTTTTGCCATATTGCCCACCCCTACATGTGCTCAAATCATTTTTGGTTTTTGGATGCACAAAGATCGCTCTTCGGGAACGCAGACGCTCAAGACGTCATTATAATGAACCATTTTGATGACAGACTTTGGCTGAGGAATTTTAGAATGACCAAAACATCATTTAAAATGTTTTACAATGTGGTCAGTTCTCTGGTTTGTCCATTAACACCAACCCATCTCACCAATGTTTGTTATCACATGATCATGTTATCACATGAAAACAAAACGATATAGTTTTTTGACGCGCATGGTTTCCATCGTAGTTTATTTGCATTTTTTTCTTATCGAATGAAAAGTTCATCCTACTGCTACAAGTGTTTTTATATGTACATTTTCAAAATTTATGCATATCTTGGCGTTTCCATTAAGCCATTTTTAATGCAATATTCCAAAATGCACATAAAAATAGGTGGATGGAAACATAGCTACTAGTTCCTACTAGAATTCTTCAAAATATCTTTTTTTTGTGTTCAACAGAAGAAAGTATTTGATAAAAGTTTAAAACCAAGGGAGAATAAACTTAAAGGTAAAGGTATATTATATAAATAAAGGTCATTTAATTTTTTGGGGTAAACTATTTCTCTTTAAGTCAAATGAGAAATCTGTGTTACTGCATTAAAAGCTTAATATTTAAATTGTACTGCTTTCATTTGAAGAAGAAGAAAGACAAGACATTATGACAATATAAAAAATGTGGTGGTGGTAGTGGTGGGTTCTTATTAAGTTTAATTTATGTATTTATAAAGCACAACTAAACAACTACCACTGTACAATGTCCTGTACAAAATACATAACCATTAACAGAACTGAGACAAAGACAAGGTCACACATAAAACAGCAAGACGTAATGGAAAGCAATTGCAATAAACTTCCAGCAGACTGATAAAGCAACCCTATCTTTTTTAAAGGGCAATAACCAATCTTTAATATAGGAAATGATTCTGCACTCACATGAACAATCTTTTTATATTGACGTCATTATTCATTAGCCAATGTTCAATTACTAAAGTCTCTATTCCTATACTGTATTTTACAATTACTCATTACATTAAAATGTCTCACTACTGAAGTCATCGTATATTTCTATATATAATTTGCTTTTACTGGTGTGAAAAGTTTTTTGGTGAGAAGGTTTAAGGGCCAATGAGAATTTGAAATCCCTTCCAACTGAGATGACAGTTTTTTGAATATCGAATGAAAATTGTATAATGAAAACTGGTTTGACGTTTACATTCAATCATCTAGTTTACAGCGCACAAACTACATTGATTCCCTTTTATTTTAATAATAACACATTTATTGTCCGACGACAAACAAACAAAATATATATTGGAGTAGCAGTTAAATGACTACAAAAATTCATTTTTGTATTCAAGTTTAAGTTGTAGTCTTTTTAAGATCATGTAATCCTTCATTCTTTCGGAACAGAACAAAATGTAATCTTTTTAAATAAATGATTGTTTAATAAGTGTGATTAAAATCATAATGCCATTGATTTGACCACTCAAAACAATACAAATCACATTTTTAATGCTACAATTTTATAAAGTTGCACAAAACAAGAGCTTACATTTTAGATAGGGATATACCGGAATGAAAATTTTTGTCCGAAACCGAAAACCGAAAAAGAGGAAAGCAAGGCCAAAAACCAAAAACACTGAAATAAATTATGCCAATTATTAGTACCATTGCATTTATGGCTATGACTGTGTACTAACCTTATTAAAATCAAGGCATTGTAATTGCATAAATTAATATTAAAGTTTCAAAGAATAAATCAATTACAAATTATGAAAATATTTATTTAGCACATTGCAACAATGGGTTATTACTTCTTGGGATGGAGACTTATTACAGTAATAAGTAGCAATTTAATTTTACACAATAAATGCATCAATAATGTCCACTGATTTTTATATAGACAATCAAATGAACTTAAACGATAAAAAAAAAATGCAACAAATGTTTGTTCGGCCCCAACTACAAAACCAATTTCAACCAATTTAAAACAATTTCAGTTTTGCTTATGTTGCACCCTAGTTTGATTATGTATAAATATCATTTTAACTATATAAATATTATTATAACTACAGGGCTACATCATGCTGACGATCAAAAACAAAATTACATGGCCGCGGTTTCGGCCATGTTGTTTCGGTGATAAAAGTCTTTCGGCCGAATATATTATGTTATATTCATTCCTTCATTTTCTTTTCGGCTTAGTCCCTTTATTAATCTGGGGTCGCCACAGCGGAATAAACTGCCAACTTATCCAGCATATGTTTTTTACGCAGCGGATGCCCTTCCAGCTGCAACCCATCACTGGGAAACATTCATACACACTCATTCACACACATACACTACGGACAATTTAGCTTACCCAATTCACCTATAGCGCATATCTTTGGACTTGTGGGGGAAACCGGAGCACCCGGAGGAAACCCACGCCAACACGGGGAGAACATGCAAACTCCACACAGAAATGCCAACTGACCCAGCCGAGGCTCGAACCAGCGACCTTCTTGCTGTGAGGCGAACGTGCTACCCACTGCGCCACCGTGCAGCCCTATGTTATATTATATTATATTATAGTAATAAGTGGCGGTTCATCCCGCTGTGGCGACCCCAGATTAATAAAGGGACTAAGCCGAAAAAGAAAATGAATGAATGAATGAATAGTAATAAGTATTTTATTATAGAAATATTCGATGCATCCCTAACTTTAGATTGTCAATGTGCCAATATTGGACATTTAGATGCTCTTAATGTTAACATTTCAATAATGTATGTTGTTTATATTGGCTGCACAATGCATTGTTTCAGCATTGTTATCGCAACATACGCATAGTCACATCGTAGCATGTGAAATGTCCAGTCGTGATTATAATTGAGCAGGTACAATAGTTTTGTTGTTGCAAAGTTTATCTATAATGTTGTGAAAGTTTATCATTTGTTTTTAGACCTGTGACTATTATTAAGCATTTCAAGAGAGCTTAAAGGCACAAGAATTTCATTTTAATTCAATGTTTGACGTAATCTCAACCGAAACACGAAGAGAGGGCGGGACATAGTGTTGCTCCTCCTTTAAAAAAATAAAAACAAACAGCCAATAGCATTTTGTTTTGTTCACAGCTCTGCCAGTGAGAGTGGTTAATGAAAAGCAAATGAGAAGCATCTTGAAGGGGGTGGAGAATGTCAGACACTAGAGAGCATTTGATTGGATATGATTTGATGAGAAACTGAAGTATGAGGTGACGTGAATAAAACCATCACGTTGATCCATTTGGGCGGAAGTGACAAACTGCAAGCTTTACATGTTTATATCAGTTTTAAACGCAAATTTTGTCACTGTTTTGGAGCACACTAGATTATAGATTTCTTAAAAATTATCAATAATGATACTAACATCATTTTAATTTCATGGGACTTTTAATTATTATATATATACGATGAAGACTATACAATGATAATTTGCATTTAATTATTCAAGTTCTGTGTCTGTCTGAATACTATACGACTTCTAAGAAAATCAGAAAAGCACTGTTTATTTCATTTGCATCTTTTTACTCATCATTTACTCTTTTGTATTTATCTATGCTTGTAATTCGATTGGTACTGTATGTGTTATGTAGAATAATCCTAATCAACCTAAAATTATGAATTCTTCCCTCCCAAAAAAAAAGCGATTTAAGTCATCTGGTGAAATTGTATTTATTGCAAAATATATAGCAGAAAAACTAAATATCGCAATATAATTTTTTTTCCAATATCGTGCAGCCCTATTGACTATATTCATTTGGTAGAAACACAAATTTACATAAAAAAAACTTTTTAAATACTTATGAGATCTCAAATCATAAGTTTTTCAAGTGAGCACAAATACATTTAAATTTTGAAAACTTTATTCCAATAATAAATTGTTTTCCCCTTAATTTGTCTACTTAGAAGCTCAGTAAACAAATGAGAAAACAATAAGCAATGTAATAGCTCTTCTTAAAAAGCAGTCATAAAAGTGCACTGAAAAAAAAAAAGTGTCAAATTATCTCGGATTATAAATCAACCACTAGATCATATCAAGGCAATGTAGGTTGCTTGAACAAAGAGGAAGCCAAATGTGGTGCGTGTGAATATATCAGGTAGCAGAGGAAAAGCAGCAGACGCTAACAAAAGCGACAATGAATGTAGGTCACTTCAGTAAGGCCATGTCCACATGCACACAATTATTTTCATAATTGCGTTTTCGTTTTTTTTTTTTTTTTAAATCTCCGTCCACATGAAAATGCAAAAACGCACTGTGATGCATGTTAAGGGCATGTCAAACCAACAGGTGGCGATAAAAGCCTTTTATGCTGGGTTCACACCCAACGCAGAATTATGTATTTGCGTGAGTACACTGCATACAAGTCAATGCAAACGTGAGAAGAGAGGCGGATTACCGTCTCGTGGTGCAAACAACATCGAATGCACAATGCGCAAATATTGATTGATTGATTGATTGATTGATTGATTGAAGTTTTCCATATTCCTTAGTTGCATCCATGCAGAAATATTTTCTAAAATGAACAAAAAGGGATCAATAATAGTAGCCTGTACACTTGAGTGGCTATGTTTCAGTTTACGCCATGCCGTGTAACATGCCATGAAACAGACTAACATTTAACTCATTAATCATTCAAATATCACACAGTGACTTGAGGGTGAGTAAACAGATTTATATTGTTGGATGGATGAACTATTCAGTCATTAATGCACCCCTCTTCCAATATCCAAAAGCCCATATCTCAGAGAACAGCTGTATCTTTAAAACACTGGCTTCACTGAAATACGCAGAACAAACACTGGACCTGAGAGAGCACAGGCCCGGGGACAGGGTGGGGGGAAAAGAAGGAATGTTAAAAAAAAAAACATCATTCCAGTGAAGTGAGAGTGTAAGTCATTGGTAGTATCAGCTGTTGTGATGAGTAATGTCTCGGACTGCAGGGACAGCAGATGGGCTCTGTGAACATGCTGTACTGTTAGCAAAGGATCATGGGAGGACAGATGCTCTGAGTTTGGCCGGATGGCCTGCAAGCAGCTTAACTGTACAAACGCCACCCAAAACACCAAATGCACGAACTTCACCTGCGCGGCATGAAGCATGTCCAACAGGTGTCATGGTGTACTCTTATTCAGCAAATGATCTGGGGTCTGATTTCAATTTGTGTAGAAACCTGCCTAAAAGCGAACATACCATTTTACATATTTATTAATGATTATGGCTCATATCATGATTTAAAATGATTCAATTAAGGCAATATTTAAGTTAAATGTGTTTATTTAGGGCAGGGACACACCAAACAACTAGCACCAACGAAATCCAACTCTGTTGTAGCCTCATGTTGCATCATGTCTGGACCAAAAAACGGACAAAAGCCAACTGAAACAAGAGCCGCGTTCTGCGCCTGCACAAGAGGACGCGTCTTTCTGGTCCGCTGGGGGAAGTATCTGTTGTCTCGTTCCGCAAAGGGAAACTGAACTTCCGATGCCCACACTCTAGTGTTGTCACGATACTGGAATTCGATACCAATCGGTACTGAAATTTTAAAAACATCCATTTCCCGCTAACATTTGAGCACTGTTGAGCGCGTTCTTACACAGCGCTGATTTGCCATTGTGTTCACGTGCTCAACAGAAATGACTGCGATTGGCCGTGAAGGTCATCAGTTCACCTAACTCACCGCTGTTTACTGAGTGTACTACAGATACAGGGACACTGGAGCGTTCAGAAGATTAGTCGATTCAACAGTGGAATGCTCGTATGTCAGCTTATAAACAGACCAGCTGATCTTCGCGGCTTTGAAACGCTCCAGTGGCCCAAGTATCTGTAGTCAAATCAGCACTGTTTAAGAACGCGCTCAACAGCGCTCAAATGTTAGCGGGAAATGGACATTTTTAAAATTTCAGTACCAAATGGTACCGAATTCCAGTATTGTGACAACATTACCACAGACAAAGCATAAACAAAGCAGAATTTAGTACCATTATCACAGTAATTGTCACTCGCCATGGAGGGATTCGCTCCTGCAAATACGTCTGATAATCTAATAATCATTATTGTTTGCAAATATTTGAGAAATGTAGCGAAATTACAGCCGGTGATTTTTGTGATCCTTCTTGACTTGAATTGTCTACTTGCTTTATCACTTCACTATGTCACATTTGTGCTCTGGTTCGTTGCTGAATAACCAGTCAGATCAATCTTCAGCTGACGGCCGACACAGATTCTACACGCTGAATCGGGCCAACAAGCTCCAACGTTAAGCTGACGTGAACCAATGTGTGGAACATACCAAACCAACTAGCCTGACCAACAAACCAAAGAAGCCCAATGTCCACCCGTCGGCTTGGTGTTTCCCGGCCCTTAGAGTTGACTGCGCACATTCTCCCATAAAGTTTGTTTTTCATACATCACAACGTTTGAGTAGGAAGTGGCCTATGCACATTTCTGCCCCAGTTTTGTATTGTACATTTATAAAAAAAAATAAAAAAAAAAGTCCCCAGGTGCCTCACAGCATGAGCTCCAGGCTTATATTTGAAGCTGAATAAGATTTATCAGTGAAGAGAAGAAAGGAGACACTGTTCACTGTCCTTCCCAAGATCTTTCTTACAGAACTACTGTGGTTCTGCACCAGCCATTTGTATGTTCCTACTTAAAGGTCAACTGAAGTGTCTTGCAACATGCAGGATTATCCAATGCACTGATCTAATTTTAAGTCAAACAGAAAGACAGGGTGGGTATATTGAACATATATTTTTTAAATGGAGTTGTTGCTGAGATTAACACAGGAGTATAAATTTGCAAAAGCGAGCGAGAATACAGACTGGGAGACATGGCAAAACAACAGCTCTGAGTAAACATTTTGTGTCGCTTGAAAAAAAGCAATCTGGAGCAAGTGCAAACTGACATTAATCTTTAACAATGCTGTCCAAACAGAGAGCATCCAAGACAACAATTTTAGCTGAATTTGTCACATGACTAAAAATGCGTAATCTTTTTCGAACGCCTGTTTTCACTCTCCACACTGCGACTTGAAAATAGCATTTTTAAATTTGTCCACTTTTGAGTGTTTTCAAAGATACATTTTTGTTGCCTAAAAGCACCAGCATCACCAACCCTGAAAGGTCACTAAGGAGAAACAATATGTCTCTGGGGTGATTTTGAGTCTTAATTTGGCCATAACTTTTTTCTGTGTTTTAGCTAGTGGAATGATTTTTGTTGACAAATCTTATTTTGACACTTATTTTGAGGAAATGCTTTGAATTAAAAAAAAAAAAAAACTCATCAATACACTCTGGGCAAATTTACTAGCCTTTTGTTATGATCGGGATGAAAACATCCACTGAATTAAACTGCTGTAAAAATGCATCAGATAAATATTTTTTTTACATTTATTTTGCATAAATCTGTTAATCAACCTCAGTCCTGATCAAAACTACTAAATTGCTTAAAAAAATACTGGATTTTAAATCTTTAATTGCCAAATTCATAAACGATGTCACTGATTTGGTGAAAAAACACACAAAATGACGTATTTTCAATATAAAAAGTAATCGTGGACTGGATTTTTTTTTACCTTTTATCAAAAGTCTTGGACAGGTGAAGCAACATTGCCTTTGATGCATTGTTTTTGATTGATTTTCATTTTTTCTCCATAATTTACTGTCGGTGGCTGTTTTTTGCCCCATTGACCTCCATTATAACCGCATTTGTTGATTGCAAACCATGACACCTTATAATCATGCATTTTTTATTGTTGCTGGTTTTCCCTCTTGGGAAGAGGTAAAATTTGTAATTTTTACTGTTGATCATCGGTTGTCCCCATTAACCCTTTAGATAGGCCTGTGCAAAAAAACAACAACTTAGTTTCTGGATTTTATATGGAGTATAACAGCAAATTAAAGTGTGTGTATGTGTGTCTGTTACCTTGATGTGTCTGTGAAAATATGCATCTCAGTTCTAAGAACTATGGAGTAAACAAAAACAAAGACTGTGTATTTATGCACCATCAAATGTGGTTATAATGGAAGTCAATAGGGTAAAAACAGCCACCAACAGTAAATAAAAAATAAAAAAAATTAAAATCTAACAATGCATCAAAGCCAATGTTGTTGCTAATCGTTCACATGTCCAAGACTGTAATAAAAGGTCAAACAAAATCCAGTCAACTACTTTTTATATAGAAAATACGTCATTTTGTGTGTTTTTTTACCAAATCAGTGACATCATTTATGAATTTGGCAATTAAAGAGTTAAAATCCTGTAAATTTTCTACACAATTTAGTAGTTTTGATCAGGACTGAGGTGGATTAACAGATTTATGCAAAAAAATTGAATGATTGAAAATTGAATGTATCTGATGCATTTTTACAGCAGTTTAATTTAGTGGATGTTTTCATCCCGATCATAACAAAAGGGTCGTAAATTTGAACAGTGCACAGGGGTTAAACTAAAAATATTAGTTTGGACATGGCCGTAGCATCCTGTAGGGGGAGAAAAAAAGCAATTTCAGAAAATCAGCTGATGACTGATATGAAAAATTGCTTTAAAGGGGTAGTTTACCCAAAAATAAACATTTACTCACTATTTACTCATCCTCAAGTTCTTTAAACAATTATGGGTTTCTTTATTCTGTTGAGCACAAAAGAAGATATACTGAAGAAAACTGAAAACCTAAGAAACTTAAAAAGGTTTGTGACAGAGTTAGTAAGTGATGACAGAGAAATTTCAGCTTTGGATGAAGTTCGTTGAACTATCATTTTAAGCAACATTTGAATGTGAAATTTTTTAAAAAAATTTAATGAGCAACACGAATCCAATGGTACAGCTCAAATATCAACATCTAAAAGTTCTAACTTGATTACATTTTTAGCCACTACTTTTTTACCCATACATATGAATTGCCATTCAAAAGTTCATTGAAGATCAGTCATGAAGAATGCATTAAATTGTGCATTAAAGCATTAAAAAGTGACAGTGACATTTTAGAATGTTATAAAATATAATTATGTCTTAAATAAATGAGCTGTGTATTATTCACTGTTATTACACTTTTTTCTATAAATTTAATAGTACAGGGACGTTCAGCAGGATACACTTTTCAGAGTGTAAATTAATATATGATAATCACAGTTTTTTGCAAATGTACTAAGACAAAAATTGCAATACCGTTGAAAATTAATCCAATAGTATTCATTAGTTCCTGCCAGACAGTGAGGTGAATCTCCAGATGATTACTGTCCAGATTACCATCTACAGGTCTGACCTGAATTGAGTCCAAAAGCATTATGTCTCTTTTGGACATTCATTCATTCATTTTCTTTTCGGCTTAGTCCCTTTATTAATCCGGGGTCG
>CAIGQV010019101.1:8058466-8087914 GCA_903798115.1 Danio jaintianensis
TATATATACATGGGAGGACAATAACCGTTTACAAGGTACACCAGGGTTTGGAAGTCGAGGTTTTAAAACCACCAAAATTGTCTGTTATACCGTTCCTAAGGTATGTGTATTGGACTGTGGGGGAAACCGGAGCACCTGGAGGAAAGTCACGCCAACACGGGGAGAACATGCAAACTCCACACAGAAACACCAACTGACCCAGCCGAACTTTTCTCTAAAGAACCAGGACTTTTAGACTCAGTGGATCCATATAAATAATCTTCAGAAATATTGTCATCACATTAAATACCAAAAAATATTGTAATAATAAGTCCATATCACCCATCCCTAGCATTCTGGTGCCATCAGTCAAATGCTGCACATTGTTACACATTCCTCCTATAACTGTCATAAACATTTTGAGTGATGTGTGCCACAGTATAGGCTTTCTGTTAGCTCAGACCAAATGGGACAGCCTCCTCTGACGATTGTTGGAAAATTTACCTCTGACCAGGAACAACTCATAAGCCTTTCCAGGTTAGAGATACTCTCCGACTCAATCTGGCCCTTTTTAAAGTCCCTTATCTTTATTCCTTTATTCCCATTTCCCTGTATTCAACACAAACGACAATGAATATTGAAGTATTGATTGTTTGTGTTTAATCTACCAGACTTTAAAGTGATAGTTCACCTGTCACCTGGAAATTCTGTCATTTACTCTCCCTTCAAAACTATTAATCACTTCACAACTTTCTTAAAAATACCTTCATTTGTGATTCAACAGAAGAAACTCATAAAGGTTCATAACCACTTGAGGGTGAGTAAATAGTCATCAACTTTTCATTTTTGAGCTATGCCCTTTAGTATTATGTGGCCTTGTTGAGAAATGAACACTGGTATTCACCAGTGACTGGTGCACCACTACTCATCAGTGTCCATGGTTCCTTAAGATGCTAAATCCACAGTGATCCTTATAATCATACTCTTTGCTGACACTGGCAAACAATGAACCCCAATTAATGTTCCACAAGTCAATGAAGGTTAAAAACAATAACAATCAAAAAATGAATAAATAAATAACACTATCTATCTATCTGTACTGTGCATATTTATTTTATATATAAATACACACATCTATATATTTAAGAAAATGTTTATTTATATTTATAAACTAAATATTGATATCTAATGCAAATTAGATTGAAATATAAATATATATGTAAATATTTTGGTTTTGTATATTACGTATTTTTATTTATATATACACAATTTGTCTACACAATGAGTAGACATTCATTATGTAAATTCAAACTTTTATTTTGGAAGCGAGTAATGCCCAAAACAGCTGCACGAATCTGATGCCTAATGATGCTGAAGTGATGCGATCGTCAATACTGGTAGGCTATACAATGCTGACAGGCAGCCAGCTTATTTTGGGATTCGAGATGCAGCTTCTGTTTACCTCAGAAAAGGGCACGAGAGCTAACACAGTGTCCTGCCACACTGCACCGGGACGTGTCGCGCATACAGTCACAGTGGGACGATGATGATGATGATGATGATGATGATGATGATGATGATCACGAGCTCCAGAGCATAACTGAACAACACGCAGCATAACTCAAACACGTGCACCGTAATCTGTTTATATGCAAATATTGCGCTTATATATATATATAAACATGAAACAGTAGTCACTCAGCGTTATGATGTGCAATTAATTAGACATTCACACTGCCCTCAAATAACCGTATTCGAGTGCGCAGCTAATTCTGTTTTCAGTAGTACCGATATTTTAAGCACAATGGCACACATTCCACTCCACACCCTGTCGAGATATTTAAAAACTTAAATCCTTGCGTTGACCTGAATAGCGTGTTGTAACGACTGTAGTATTGACATAGATACAACACACGGCAGCATTCAGCTCGTCTAGAAATCAAACATGTCTTACTTACATGAAGAAGGCAGGGAAGCACATGTATAATCAGGCGAATATGGACGGCGCTGACCAGTATCACTATACATTCGCTATGACCTACTTTCCTCTCGCTCTAATAACTAGCGGACAACTAACCTACTTATTCAGCCAATGGCATTCGAGGGTGTACTAAGAGCTGACTCCTTCGTCCAATCAGAACAGGTTTGATGTTTCTAACAGCCAATGAGAACACTCGAAGAGAATGCGGAGCCAATGGAAATTCGCCTAATTCTTACAGCCTTTCTAATGACGGTAAACAAAACAGGGCTAACTTAGTGCTTCCAAAAACAAAGCTACATTCTTGTGTGTGACCGGTTATTATTTGTAATTACGTAAATACTAAGGCTCATAGGTCAGGCATGCCGCTGTTGTTTTCAGTGTTGGGAAAAAAGCAATATTTTACCATCTTAAGCTTATCTTCATCTTAAAAAAATAAATAAATAAACGCAAAATAATACACACTTTCACATTGATTTTCTTAAAAAGTATCCAAATAATACATTGTTACTTAATAAAGTGGCACCAGATTATAATATATTGCTTTTAGCTTTTAAAAATATATATAATTATTAAATAATATATTGTTATAATCTTCTGATAGATGTTATAACTGAAGAAAAACCGTTCGGCATTCAAATAAAATATTACGTTCGTGAATAATGAAGTTGACATTTGTTATGCTGGATGTATCAGCAATCGAACTTTCATAACAGGTGTTATAAAACAGCATAAGCAATCGCTTACATATGGTGACCGCTGGAGGGCGCCAAAACATAAGACTGACATTTTGGAATCGTCAAGAGAATTTAAGGGGGGGTTTTTAAGCCTGGAAATTAAAATGCTGTCATTCTGTCTAATTATTATACATCTTTACCTCAAAATAAAATCTTCTGGTCATTTTCCCCCTGAAGGAGTTGAATGTTGATGTACTGCGACTTTTCCAAACAAAGAAAGCCAAAGAATTTTCATCTTCTCAACAACCGTTCATTAAACTGACTTTAAGTCGGATTAGTGTCATCTTATTTATTACACTGTGTAAATGTACAGTATATCACCCAATACATGACACATAGTGTGTAAACATCTGTTCATCTTGCTCGAAAGACTCAGAGAGAGCAAATACAGCATTCGGTGAGTTACTTCAAAAAATGAGCCTGCTACTAATTACATTATTAAAATTGGATTTAAATTTCTTTTCTAATTACTTTGTCTTAAAATAAATTTGATTGCTTAATAAATCATTTTATTACTTCACTCAATACTAGGCCTATAAAAATCCCTTAATTTCAATACAAAGTCAATGCAAATTAAACTCATTTAATTCTTCCAATTCGTCCAACAGGTCCTTTTTACTTTAGCAAATAATAACAATAATTAAATGCAATACAAAAGATAAGTTAAACATTATATATCAAAACACAATACACAAAATATTGTATAACAAGAAAATACAATGATTTTCTAAATTAATTTACACAGAACTGTGGAATGTATTTACAGTATTTATGGCAAGTACATTATAAGTAACTGTAATTAAATAAAAATGGAATCCCTTACAAACGAATAATTACAGTAAGTAATTACTTTGTTACTAATTACACCCAACAGTGGCCCTAAGTGTCTTAATTTTTACTTTTTTAACTCAAATTGTAAATCTTAATGAAAATACTTAAATACAAAATATCTATCCAGTCATTAAGTTACAGTATGACACTCCATGCTGAACTTCAGATGGACTCCCTTCACCCTCATGCTGTTTTAGTGTAAAAGCACGGGGTACAAAATAACCCTTGGGAGATTTCAAATGCATTTAAAGGGCAGACGGATCCATTAGGATGGCAGAATCCTCTCGAGATTTCTGTATTCCCAGTGGACTTTCGGTATTCACTGTAGGCTGTACTGTATATTAGAGTAAGAGTGTGCATGGCCACTTATATGTATACTTCCTGCGTCATTCACTTGCAGCTATTTTATCAGTATGTTTTTTTTTCTTTGGTATTCATTCATTCTTATATATATATATAGGTCCCCTATTAGTCCCTTTATTAATCAGGGGTCGCCTCACTTATCCAACATATGTTTTACGCAGCGGATGCCCTTCCAGCCACAACCCAACACTGGGAAACACCCATACACTCTTGCATTCACACGCATACACTACGGCCAATTTAGTTTATTCAATTCACCTGTACCACTTTGGACTGTGGGGGGAAACCGAGCACCCGGAGGAAACACACATGCAAACTCCACACAGAAACCGGAGCACCCGGAGGAAACCCACATGCAAACTCCACACAGAAACCGGAGCACCCGGAGGAAACCCACATGCAAACTCCACACAGAAATGCCAACTGACTCATCCGGGGCTCGAACCAGCGACCTTCTTGCTGTAAGGCAATCGTTCTATCCACTGCCCCTGCTGAAAAATCCAGCCTAAACCAGCCTAGGATGGTTGGCTGGTTTTATCTGGTCAACCAGCCTGGTTTTAGAGGGGTTTTGGCCATTTCCAGGCTGGTTTCCAGTCATTTCCAGCCTGGTCTTAGCTGGTCAGGCTGGGAGATGACCAGCTAAAACCAGCTTGACCAGCCTAGCCAGACTGGGAGCCCAGCTAAAACCAGCTATGTCCAGCTTAAACCAGGCTGGTCAAGTTGGTTTTAGCTGGTCATTTTCCAGCCTGACTAGCTAAGACCAGGTTGGAAATGGCTGGAAACCAGCCTGGAAATGGCCAAAACCCCTCTAAAACCAGGCCGGTCGACCAGCTAAAACCAGCCAACCAGCTTAGGCTGGTTAAAGCTGTTTTTTTCAGCAGGGACCGTGTCGCCCCCATTATTATTATTATAGCGTGTTAAAATGTAATGTAGCCTATTATCATACGTGTGAACTGCTTACGGAATCCAAAATGGCTGCCCAGCGCAACAATACAACAGACGGGAAACGCTTCAGTTGATATACAACATTTAGTAGTTGATATCATTTGAATATAAAAAGTTTGTTTATTTATTTATTTGCTTGCTTCATGTTCGATTGTTTTTTTCTGTGTGGAACTCATAACACTTTTTAGCAGCCAAGCTAAACAAAAAAAAATTGGTGCAGTTTGGTTTAAATAAAGCCTCCATTTGAGATTATGATTGTTTTGCTAATCAGTGAGCTCTTACACTGTAACATACTACTAATCAAAGTTCGATTTATATTCCAAAAAGCCTTTAGCCTAAGTATAAACTAATAATCTGCATTTTATTTTATTTTTTTCCAGATTGTTAAAGTTTTGATCATGTTTGTGCTGTCAAATGCTAAATTGATAGCCCTCCTGTGAAATATTAAATCTTTTTCAAATATTTGCCAAGTGATGATAAACAGAGCAAGGAAATTTTCACAGTATTATCAGAGAAAGTCTTGTTTCTTTTAGTTTAGGTGAAATAAACTCTATATCTATTATTAGCCCCCTTAAGAAATAATTTTCAATTGGCTACGAGACAAACAATTGTTGCCCAGTGACTTGCCTAATTAACCTAGTAACCTTTAAATGTCACTTTAAGCTGAATACAAGCACCTTGCGAAATAACTAGAAACATAATATTTACTATAATCATGGAAAGACAAAAAAAAAATAGTTATTAGAAATTAATTATTAAAACTATTATGTTTAAAAATGTGAAAAAAAGAATACAAATTTCACAGGAGAGATAATAATCTTGACTTTTTTTAATTTTGAACTGTAGATGCCTTAGAAATATGTGCATCAAATATGATACATACATCTTTCACCTGTATGAATAAAACTACACTCATTAAACTGACATTAAACAATATAATATTTATCTGAATTTTCACACCTACAGTACCTGAATTACGCAGCCACAATATTTTGTTAGTTTAAAAAGCAACACTTTACCAGCTTTAATTAGTACAAAAACATGCATTTTAAGTCATCTACAAACTCAAAGTTGCACAATGTTGTCCTGCTTTAACTGACAAAGCCACAACTTAAATAATACATGTGAAATGACTCTCTTGTTTCAGTATTTTCTGTCCATTCTGTGTGGTGATGTTTGCTTGGCACGGCGTGTGATGGCTTGCTGACAGCTCCTTTTCAAGGAGCAGAAAAGAAAAGTGATTGGTGAGCAAACAAGCCTTTCTCATCAGGCATGAAAACGGCATTTTTAAAAAAAAGTCATCGAGGATTTCCACTAACATAGCTGTGTTTGAATGAACGCTTTTCCCTGAAAAATGTGTGACATGCAAACATGCAAAGTTCAAATGGTTCACACATTACATGTGAACAGTAAAACCAAACGCACCAATGCCAAACTGCGATTATAAAACAAAGCAATTGTTGGCTAATAAGTCAAAGTTTCTTGTGTAAATGCTTCGCTTGTATGTTTTTCAGAAAAGTCAAAGGCCACCGCTGACAGTACTTTGATGCAGACAAACAAACATGCAGGCAAGTGGATGAGGAATGAGCCGGAGGAATGTTCTCTGAGTGGCAAACATCCCAGCCTTGTTGAATAAGCTTTTCACAGAAAGCCCTCCTGATATGACTTACAGAGCGTTTCCCCAGTGAATAGTAAAAAAAAAAACATGCATTAATTAACAATTTCCTGTAATTTGTGATTCATGGGTGATTCATACAAATTGTTGTATCATTTAAAGGCGATGTATGTACGTTTTTGACTAAATCATAGAAATACCATAATATGTTTGCAGATGTTGAAGAAACACGCTAAGTAAACATATGCTAAAGTCAGTTATTCTCCTTTGAAAATGTGCTTTCCGTGCCAGAACATCCCAAGAAACAAGAAAATGACGTCAGATTGATGTTGTACCCTAACATCATGGGGACGTTGCATTTTGTTTGGAAATGAAAGTAGGGTTGATGTCAGAACCCAACGTCAAGCCGATGTCAATGTCCAACCTAAAATCAACCAAATATCAACATCTAATGATGTTACCGCTTGACATTGTGTGGACGTTGCCACTATGACGTCTATCAGATTTTGGATTTTGGTTGCCATACCTGACGAATAAATGTTAGTATTTGACATCAATATGACGTTGGTTTAAGATGTTGGCTCGATGTTGGATTTTGGTCACTTTCCAACACAACCTAAAATCAACCAAATATCGTCGTTATCGACGTCGTTATTGGACATCAAAATAACATTGTCCTTAGATGCTGGCAACCTAAATCTAAACTAAAATTAACGTCTTATGAAGTTGTGTGCCTGCTGGGATCTGTCTTTGTTTTGGTCTCTATAACCAGCCCACTGCCAGTTTACCCAATTATATTTTAACACCCTGGGTTGCCTTGGTGGAAAACTGTGTATTTCATTTCAGTCTTAAAGGCTGCATCAATGTATGCGACCGAAAATGCGAACTCCAGAGGGAAGCAACGGCCTTCGAAATAAAACACAGATTCAGAGTTATAAAAATCCACACAAGGTGTTTTTTAATTAGCAAAAATTATACAAATTACAATTGTAAACATTAGCTGAGCAGGTAACACCATGTCAGACAGCAGCAAGAAATAGAAATCATTTCTAAAATACAAATTTCAGGTAATGGTTAGGACAAAAACTCTTTTTAACATGGAAAATATTCCTCACTGTGTAGGCTTGATATTCACTCACTACTGTTGGTGTCGTCAATCTGGCAACCTTTAAGTCATTTGAAACAATATGTTGTATAAGAAATAATTATATATATGAGAGGTCAGTTGCAAAAACGAAACAGTTTCCGTCTAAAGTTTTCTCCTAAAATTGCATTCTTTCTGCCTCCTTTATTTATGTTCAGTTAATTTATGATAAAGTCAATGAAAATAGCCATAAAAGTGAAATTACTGAACCTGCACGTAGGCGTTTGTGCAGCTGAACTCTTCATATATAGAAATAAATCTGAAAAATAACCGCAAAAGTGCTAGCAGTTTATGTGCAATGATATTATGCAGTGCCTGAAAATCATAAGTTACCAACCTGGAGACTATTTCAGGTGATGTGTAATATCATTGTATTGCTGTATCCATGGTACAGCAGCAAAGTTCCTTGATTATTATGCTGGAATGAGAGTATAGTTCCTAGCCGTATCAGCCTATGGAAAAATAACAACTAGTACACGATGTAACTACAGAAGAGTTAAGCTTTAAATACGAAAATTATCTAAACTGTTTGGTCATTTATGAGTGAGATGCTAATGGTCTAATCCATTTCAGTCATTTATGCTAAGCTAAACGTGCTCCCTCCAGACCCAAGATTGGCTAAATGGGTTCAAAAAAAGGTAAAACTCAACAGTTTAACTCTAGGAGAGTTGTAGTATTGTTCCTTTAAAAGGGCTATTCACACCAATGCTAATGCTAATGCAAAAGATACCATTTAAAAAATATAATTCAAAATTTAAAACAATAACATGCCACGTACAGTATATGGTAAAAGATGAGGCTAATCGGAAATCAAGGAATATCAAGGATATTAAAGAGATAGTTGTTCAATATTGAAATATCATGATGATTTACTCACCCTCAGGCCATCAAAGATGTGGGTGACTTTGGATACCACTGTGGTTCTTGGTGATTCAAATAATTTAAGTCAGTAGTCAATATGAGTCACAAAAAAAAAAAACAATTAAGGAAAGCCAAGGTAATACCCATAGCTCCTGATAATACACAGAGTTCCTGTGAAATGAAATGATCAGTCTGTGCAAGAACCTGAACTGAACATTATTTACAACATTATTACCTGTAATCCACAGCCTCTGGCAAACGGCGAAATCTTTTCTGCGAACTGGTTGTTACAGAGTTCTCCAAATAACTGTAGTTTGTTTTATTAAGCATGCAATGATGTACCATGGAATTTTATCATTAAAGAACAAAGTGAATGATATGAAATGCTGATGTTTTACATGTCTAAAGCCTATACAGTGAATATAAACTAATCTTCGTCAACTTACCATTTTTTACATAAACCTCGTCAGTTCTTCAATCCATGTTGTAACTGCTTGTTCAGTTTAGTCACTTTTGCAAATTTGACACCCTCTGTATACAGTATATGTTTTTCTCTCTTGGAAAGCTATAAACTATTATTCGCCCCTATACAAATTCACACAACTGTAACAACTTTCAGTTCTGAGAACCTTGGAAATATGTTAAGGGTCCATGATATCCAAACATTTTACCAGCAACTTCCAAAAAATCTTTCTTTCTTTTTAGGTATATCTGTCTGTCTATATTCTATATTATATAAATAATTTTAAACAAACCTATATAGAAATATAGGTATATGGCACTATATGCAAATTAGATTTATGACATAAGCTCGGGTTTGAATTTCACATATATAAAATATATGTCATATATGCAACATACACTATCTGACAAAAGTCTTGTCGCCTATCCAAGTTTTAGGAACAACAAATAATAACTTTATTACTGATCTTTAAACTGATCATTTGGTATCAGAAGTGGCTTATATGAAAGGCAAAGGCCTCTGGATTACGCTTATTTTACCAAAATAAAATATGATCATGCCTTGATTTTTAATTATTTAATTAGGACAGTAAGCTCTGACTTTGCTTAGACAAAAGTCTTGTCACTTAACAGAAATAATGTACAGTAGAGAATATAAAGTCATGGTGCAGTGGATAAAGAATTAATATTGTGTATGACTCCCATGAGCTTGGAGGACTGCATCCATACATCTCTGCAATCACTCAAATAACTTATTAATAACGTCTGGAATGGCAAAGAAAGCGTTCTTGCAGGACTCCCAGAGTTCATCAAGATTCTTTGGATTCATCAAACTTGACTGATTTCTGTGAGAATCTTGGGTCCATGCGGGTTCCAATAGGTCTTCTGCAGTATTTGTGATGATTGGGATGCAGTTCAACAGATGATTCTGCCACTACCTTCTGCCACTTTTCCAAATGATCAACTAGAAGTCAAGTTTTTATTTGTTGCTCTTACAACTGGCATCGATGACAAGACTTTTGTCAGGTAGTGTATATTTAAAAATATTGCAGAAATTGCCATTATATATTATATATATTTTTCCAACCACTGGAATTACAAATATGTACATATTTTCAAACATAATATTACCTATAATTTTATATATATGTTCATATATACATATATCAGATTTCCATATGAGAATGGGACTAGGCCTAATACAATCTTGCTAAACAGAATGAGAGGATAAAATCCGGTAGACCTACCGGAAAACGTAATACCCTCTGGAAAACATTTAGCAATCATTTAGCATTCTGCTAATTTTGACATCAGTCAAACAAAATCCTGAAGACTTACCATATGAACATACGTACTGTAGACATATGTAGTCAAAACATATGTCATGAATTTCTGTTATTCATTCATTCATTTTCTTTTCGGCTTAGTCCCTTTATTAATCTGTGGTCGCCACTGTGGAATGAACTGCCAACTTATCCAGCATATGTTTTACGCAGCGGATGCCTTTCCAGCTGCAACCCATCACTGGGAAACATCCACACACACTCATTCACACACATACACTACGGACAATTTAGCCTACCCAATTCACCTATACCGCATGTCTTTGGACTTGTGGGGGAAACCGGAGCACCCGGAGGAAACCCACGCCAACACGGGGAGAACATGCAAACTCCACACAGAAACGCCAACTGCCCCAGCCGAGGCTCGAACTAGCGACCTGCTTGCTGTGAGGCGAACATGCTACCCACTGCCCCACCGTGCAGCCTGAATTTCTGTTATATATGTATATATATATATACACACACACGCACACTACGGACAATTTAGCTTACTCAGTTCACCTATAGCGCATGTCTTCGGACTTGTGGGGGAAACCGGAGCACCCGAGGAAACCCATGCCAACACGGGGAGAACATGCAAACTCCACACATAAATGCCAACTGACTAAGCCGGGGTTCGAACCAGCGACCATATATATATATAAATTTTTTTTTTTTTTTTTTTTTTTAATCATCTCCACATGGGCATTTGTTTAAGAAATCAAGTTTCACATCATGTATTTGATAAGGATGAAAGTTTGTTGTTACCTGGAACAGAGCTCCTGGCATCTTATTTCTCAAAAACACTTTAGAAGAAACTTTATACTGACAAATTGCAATATAATAGGAATTACTGAGACCAATATCATTTATGTTTGAAGGAAGAACAGTAGAACGGTATCACATTCTGTGACCTTGTTACGGTAGGAGATATATGAATAAAATGTTTCTACAAGCGTATTTTAAACAAAGCTTATAGCACAGCTGAGAACTTGCATCAAGAAGCTGTGAGGGAAAAAAAAGAAACAATGAAGTAAAACTGGGTGTAACACACACACACATACACACACACACACACATTTGGTTCGTGAGTTGTCCTTTAAGCTATTTTATGGCTCTTTTATGCCAACTTTCCCATGCACATAAGGTAGATTGCACTCCAGGCGAAGCAGTTTGGTTCTCCTTGTAAGTTCTTTCTCCATTCTCATCCGTGAATCAGTGAGGTCAGCTGGAATCTCGAGGGTCCTCTGGAGAAATTCCCCATTGCTTTTTTAATGAGTGAGTCTCTAAGCAATAATGAGGAGGCATATACATCGGAGAAGGTTACAGGGTAATTATTTCTCTACCACCAACACTAGAAGAAAAAAAAACAGTATATGTAATCTGAGGCCTCATAGAAATTGGATATTCATGAAAATCACATATATGACATACAAGTTCATGTTTGGGGCTCACATTTATAAAATAAACTGTATATAATATATGCAACATATATTTTAAAAAATTGCAGAAATGACTATTTACATATATATATTTTTAAACTATTGAACTTTTGGAAATAACAAAACTTGGAACTACAAATATGTTCAAATATATTAGCTAAAATTATATACTGTATATATACACACACACACACACACACACACACACACACAGTTACATATATAGATTTATATCGTAGTACATCTCTTAGAACTTAAATAACACTGTCAGAGTGTCAGATTTGCTGAAGACTATGATGTCTTAGTACCATGGTATTCTTGGCTGTACCCTGGAGTATAATGTAGCTAAATACCAAGATACATGAAATTCAATACCATCTCAATGCCATGGTATTACCACCCTCGGGTAGCACCTTATATCAATGTACAGTTGCAGTGGGTAATATCAGGTGAAATATGAGTAAATGAATGCACCTGGTTATGTTGCAAATATATGAATATCAGCAACTCAAAATGTTTAATATACTGTCTGTACATTAGTGAACAGAAAATAATAGAAAGGTTGTTTAAGAATATTCAGTATAGTTAAAATATTTAGTGCACACACGCACTCGTAAACTACTAATCTAACATAATGTGACTACAAGCAGTATAGTTTCACCGCAGGGGACTTTCATATTCTTAAGACACAGTTTTGCATGCAAAAAGAGCGAGAAGCAAATAAAATATGCAAAAGCCTTGAGACGCATTTTTAAAGTAGAAGTGCTTTTGACTTGATGCAACAACTCCAAATCAACTCTCTTCAATCAAAACACTGAATTTCAGTTCTAATACACTACCAAGCTCATTATGGCACATTAGAAAGGTGTTCTTTTGCTAAACTTTCACGATCCACCATGGAGGTGTGTTTCCTTGCAAAACATTTGTGATGGATAATAATAATAATATGTTTTTGGAGAAAATTATTCATTCATTCATTTTCTTTTCGGCTTAGTCCCTTTATTCATCTAGGGGCGCCACAGCAGAATGAACCGGCAACCTATCCAGCATATGTTTTACACAGCGGATGCCCTTCCAGCTATAAACCATCACTGGGAAATCTCCATACACACTCATACACTACGGATAACTTAGCTTACCAATCACCTATACCACATGTCTTTGGAATTGTGGGGGAAACCGGAGCACCCGGAGGAAACCCATGCACGCGAACACAGGGAGAATATGCAAACTCCACACATAAATGCCAACTGACCCAGTCGTGGTACGAACCAGCAACCTTCTTGCTGTGAGGTGATCGTGCTACCCACTGTGCCACCGTGACGCCCCTGGAGAAAATTATTTGGAGGGTTATTGGTCGAACCCTATACTTCTATGAGTGATTGCAAATATTTTGTGAGAGAAAACATCACCCAATACTTCTGCAACAGATCAAAGTTTCTCAGCAGAATGCAATAGTTTTGTGAGAAAATGCAAATGCTTTTCAAGTAGACATTTCGCTTGACAACGCAGATGCGCTTTTGAGAAAATGCAACATTTCTCATCATATCACAGTTTTATGAGATCATTTTGGGCAAAGCATGAGCATATATTATGCGAGAGATTGCAAGGTTTCTCAGCACAATACAATATAACGTATTGGGGGACTGCAATACTTTTTTGAAGGATTGATTTTTGTCGTCTTTATTCATCCTTTATTCGTCTTTAGAATCCAAAGGAAGATATTTCAGATGAAATTTGGGAGCTCTATCATCCTTCACATCCATCAACAGTAATGAGGCATTCAAAGTCCTGAAAAGAAACCAAAATTATTGTCAAAACCCATGTAACTGTAATTATACAAAGCTGTCAAAGTACTGTAACTTTGTTTACCAAAGACTTTTATATTAGGGTACATGTTTATTATCACAGTTTTAGGGTCACAGTTTTGGTATGGTACGGTGTGTGCTATGTAAAAAAAAAAAAAAAGACTACAGACTGTCACGTCTGGTGTGTCTGTGTTGTGTTTTCCCATGTGCCGTGCTCCATGTGCATTATGTTTGCGTCATATGACCCCTTTGTTCTGTTTCCCGCTGTTTTCTAATGATCATGAGTTCCACCTGCTGTGTCACCCCTGTTTGTGATTTGTGTAGCCTAATCGTGTCCTGTGTATTTATACTCCTGTGTTTTGTTCAGTCCTTCGTCCGGTATTGAATTGTCATGAAGTGTCATCCCTCCTTGTGATTCCTGCGTGTCGATGTTACAGTGCCTGTAATGAGTGTTTTGTTAATAAATACGTGTTTCTTTTGATAATTCCTGAGTTTCGTGCCTCTGTAGAGTGAGAGAATGTGACACAGACACATTCAAAGAACAATAAACCAATTTATTGGCTAATAAACACCTGACAATTCAATAGACTTCCTTATAAAGAAAAACATAAGCAGTTTTTACTCCACTTGCAAAATCTTACATTTTAACTAAAGGCCTGTATAGTAGAATTAACAAATATTATTTTGCAAAATTTACCTAAAAGAGCTCATACTGGGTCATTTTTTACATCCATTTAGGCTATCTTCATGTTTTTGACGAAGGTCTCGAGAGATTGGAATGACATATGGTTAAGTCCACTGTTAACGATTTTTGTAAATGATACAGTAACTGTAACAAGAACTTTATTTTACTGTAGGACAGTTATGCAGTATGTTACTGTATTTTAAATTTGCACTGTAAAAATGACTGTATATTTTACAGTAAAGATATCCAACACTGTAAATACACATACAGCCAGATAAATGGCGCTGTAAATACAGTATTTTTACTGTAACTTATATACAGTAAGTTACCGGCAAACTCCTGCCAGTAAGTTACTGTAGTTTCTCCAGGAAATTGTTAACAGTGTAATTATAAAACAGAAATTCATTTTTGGGAGAACTAACACTTTAAATACTAGCTTCAAACTATTTCCATTGCATTACTGGATTTATAGAACTGCAGTACTTTAACAGTTCTTTTTTATAAGTGTTAGCAGAAGTGAATCTTGCCTTAGCAGCATAAACAGTTCTCCAAACATAAAAAAAATGCATTTTCACTTGTAGTTAGTCACACGTCATGATTTTGCCAAATACGATGCGATCCTGGATTAACATCTATGTTGATCCTGGAACATCATTTTTGTTCGAAAATGTAATCCATACCTATTCCGTACCCCTAAACCTAACCATAACTGTAAATTATTCCCAAAATCAGAGGGGAATAATAGTTGGATAACAATCATGTAGAAGTGCATAAACCTAACCGTAAGCCTAACTTAACATAAACGGTAAACATATCCCTTAATTCTGATTGGCTGACTGGAATGTTGTTCCAGGATCAACATAGATGTTAATCCAGGAACACGTCCTACTTGGTGAAATCAGGTTGGTGTAGTTATTCACTCATATTTAATGCAATTGTAGTCTCTTTACATGTCAAGTAGCATCAGTACATTCTTGACAATATAATAGTCTTTGCTAACTTGTGGAATGTGTCACTTTTCTGTGCCGTGTTTCTGTGTCACTAATACAGCCGGGCACTGAAGAGGACTGTTTTTCATTAACACCCTCCCAAAACCACCAGAGTTCTACAGGGGGCCAATCAGCAATGGCAATCGGCTGACCTGCTCAAGCACACTTCACCCGAATCAGTGACTGCTACGGGGCCCTCAGAACCGGAGGCAGGAGGCTTTTTCCGAACGCTTTGTTTCCGAGAGCAGAAAGATCAGAGGACCCACTGTGGAGACCCAGCAAAGTGTCCTCAGGAATTACGCCGGGCTCCGCCTCATTAGACGACGCTGTATGAGAGTAATGACAGGTGTACCGGTCCTGTGGAGCCCTGCTGTGGACTTTGACCCCATTCACAGTGTGGGACAGCAAAGTCTCCATCACAGTAGATTTCCACCTTTGTGAAATACCAGGTTGTGGACGGGATAAAGCCATGGAAGGTAAGCATTGCAAGGCACTAAAACTCACCAGAAGAAAAGAAGCGAATGAACTACTGGATGTTGAACACTTTACTTGCTTATATTTACAAAAAGACAGAAGAAGGTAACAGACTAACCAACCTGATCTCACGAGGAAACATAACTATTTTACGCTTTGTCAGTTTAGTGGCTAATTTGTACAAATTAATTCATTCATTTTCTTTTCGGCTTAGTCCCTTTATTAATCTGGGGTCACCACTGCGGAATGAACCGCCAATTTATCCAGCATATGTTTTACACAGCGGATGCCCTTCCAGCTGCAACCCATCACTGGGAAACACCCATACACTCTCATTCACACACATACACTACGGACAATTTAGCTTACCCAATTCACCTATACCGCATGTCTTTGGACTTGTGGGGGAAACCGGAGCACCCGGAGGAAACCCACGCCAACACGGGGAGAACATGGAAACTCCACACAGAAATGCCAACTGGCCCATCCAAAGCAGTATAGAAATATTCCCCATAGCTTTCTTAGGTTATTTCTTAGTGGTCTCCAGGGTGATGCTTTTTGATCATTCAAAAGCCCTCCCAAATTAAATTAAACTAATAAGAATATAATACACAATTTTCACAGCAAACACCGAAACTTAATACTTAGGGTTAAGGATTTGGTCAAATCCTTATATAAATGTGTGAATTCTTGCCTGAACAAGCAGTGATAATTACTGCAATGCAGTCGAAAGTTCCTCAGCTATTGTTACTAGCGTTTTCCTATCTCAGGGATTATGTATTCAGTATTTACTGGCTTAACAGACTCTTTTACCTGAGGCTAATGACAGAACTCATACTTTACATGCATCATACATGAACTTTGCAGGCTGTCAAGGAGAAAGATTCTGCCTGAACAAAATGTCTTGACACAAACTCCCCTCACCTGAGCCATTGCCTAACTTTGAGTTTACCTTATGTTTTTTTCAGCCCCACATCTCATTCTGTCATCATCAGTTCACCTCCATCCCAAGAAAACCAATAGTAGAAATCAAGAACTGGCATGCAAGTCACAACAGAGGCAGGCAGCAGTCAAAACAAACAATGTTTATTGTGAGAAATGAGTAGTTTTATACCTGTATTAAGGAGCAGTATTCAGTCCCACGAGATGCCAGAAGCCACAGTTTATATGTTCACATTAACCAAGTACTGTATTTTATCATCACACCCTACAGAGAAGAAGAAAATTTGACTTCTGCCTACAAAAGTCATGAGAAAAGACAAATAAACATATTCTCATTAATTTTCCTTCGGATTAGTCCATTTATTAATCAGGGGCCGCCACAGCGGAATGAACCGCCAACATATCCAGCATATGTTTTACGCAGCGGATGCCCTTCCAGCTGCAACCTAGTACTGGTAAACATCCATAAACACTCATTCACACACATACACTACGGCCAGTTTAGCTTATTCAATTCACCTATAGTGCATGTCTTTGGACTGTGGGGGAAACCGGAGCACCCAGTGGAAGCCCATGTGAACACAGGGAGAACATGCAAACTCCACACAGAAACGCCAACTGACCTAGCCAGGGCTCAAATCAGCAACCTTCTTGCTGTGAGGCAACAGCGCTAACCACTGAGCCGCTGTGCCACCCTAAACATATTCTTTTCAAGCAAAATATTCTATTCTTCTATTTAATTTTTTTTACGTTTACCTGCATGCTCTGACTTTATAATTTGAATCATTAACTAGAGATTCACTCTGAACAGATCGTTTGAATAACTGCATTGTACTGCAAACTGCTTAAATATAAAGTTTCTATAAGAGGGCTTTCACAGAGAGGCCACAGAAGAACCATTATGGATCAGCAAAGACCCTTTCAAGTAAACAGCTCTTATTTTTAGCTTAGCACTGTTTTTACACGGCAAATGTGACATGATACACATTAATATCCACTGCTGTATGGATATCCGTTATGTTTAATGTACAAAATAAACCTGATTTAACATCCACAACCCGGGATTGAAGCTTCTTCTTTTATAATTGTACATGCGGCTGTGGTGATAAAGTAAAGCTAAAGTAAATCGCTGTAATTCATTACAAACATGCACTGTTTTAAAAACGTATTAAACTTGTAAAACTCACTCTTGATCACATTTGATGATGATTGATGATCCTAGCAAACTGAACAGATCTTTTATTCTCGGTTGCTTTGCGCACGTCCTGTCTTGTTGATATGATTATATGTGTTTCTACAGAGACATGTTAATACGTAGCTGTCAATCAATTCGGTGGGCGGGGAAACCGCACTCCTACATCAAGTTGCAGTCAGCCTCAAAATGGGAGGGATTTGGATGCTGTTTTAACGTCAGGAAATTTTAAAAAAGAGACTCATTGTCTTTATATCACCCCAATATGACTGTGGACACACTATACATACACACAGTTCTGTCCAAACAGCTTAAAAAAGATGATTTTCATCATAGGTGCCCTTTAAAAGAACCATTTTAAGACAGTAAATTACCTTTAAAAGAATATTTTGTGGAACTGAAAGGTTCTATGGATGTTAATGGCTGTTCATAAAACTATCAATGCCAATAAAGATTGTTTATTGAACATTTAGTGTATGCTAGCTTGCTTATTTAAATCAATATGTCATGTTAGAAAGAAACTATGCTTCTAACCAAATCAGTGCCCTGGAATGAACTTTTTGGATAACGGGTTACAGGGTGGTAAAATCTTTAAGTGATAGCAAAGTGGATTGAAAAAACGCAACTTTTTGGAAACAATGACATCACAGTAAAACGTAACCATAAGAAGGAAGAACCAAGCATGCATCAGTTATTTTAAATGTGTGTTCGCCATCATCTTCTTTTATTTATGTCTGTACTCAGTGCACTGAAGAAAGACTTCATGCACATACTCACTGCATTCTTCTGTGATTTTAGTGTATCCTGCAGCTGTCTGTGTTTGTTTACAGTGCCACATATAGGTGTGGCATACATACAACATAGGCTCATTCTGAAAACGTACCTCTATATACATATCTGGAGATCGTGAATTATGTAGCCAGAGGAACATATGACTGCATTTCGTCTTTAAAACGAACGCTACGGGGCTATACGACGCCGTTTCGCGCTTACCAGCTGACTGCTTGCCTCCTTATAGGTCTGTCGGTCAGTCAGTCAGTTAGTCTACAGCGGCCTCTGGTGAACAGCAGGCGTGAATGGCACTCGTGAGAGAAATTTGAGATCTGAAAAAGCATACACAACGGCCTTTGGTGGATTTGCGAAAACAAAAGCTGCAAAAAAATGTAGCTCCTGGGACGTATTTGCCGCTCTCCAGAAATGTATATAGGGGTACGTAATCAGAATGAGCCTGGGTTGCATACATATTACACCATTTTATCCCAGTTTTTCTGTTTCCATCTGGAAGCAAAAGATTTTTTTTTTTACAGTGTGGAGGAGTATACATGTATTTTAGAATCTGCAAAACACCCCAAACATGATCATTGCCCTGTGGATGAACCCAGATATATATTGGACAGAGAAAGGTTGACATTTATGCTGGTCTATCCCTATAGATGTCAGGCTATAATTGTTTAAGATAAAAAAAAATACTCTTTTGAAATTACACATGGCAGAACTATAGCATTATTTTTTGTTCAGAAATCAGCTTCAGCTCCCTAAAAATGATAATACTGAGAGAAAAGTACTTTATATAGACCTAAATATGGGTGTACTGATCTGTCAGACTGATGGAAACAGATTTCCTCTGGTCTGAAAGGTAAACAAGAGTTTGAAGCCTGTGGTTGAATAGAGAGCTTAACCTTCATTTTGCCAATCTTGACTTGAATTGGCATAATCCTCTCGGTGACCCTCAGCGACCCGGTTCTCTCGCTCTGGAAATGTCAGTAAATCATGTGCTGACATGGGAACAGAGAGGAATGCCAGGTATGGACATGTTTCGGAAGTGTCTCGGTGTGGGTGTTTTGTCTGCGTCCACAGATGTGTGGCTGAAGGAGAGCTGGAGTTCAGGCCCTCGAAACAAAACACACCAGATTTAACCTCGCTCAGGAAGAGCTGGAAAACAAAGGAGGACTGCAAACAAATTTACAAGCTTATTGATATGAAAGGTTAAGAGTTAAGTTCACTGACACTTTCAGTTTGCTTTACAGTATACAGTTGAGGTCAGAATTATTAACCCTCCTGTTAAATTTTAATTCTTTTATATTTTCCCCCCAAGTTCTGTTTAACAGGAAGATTTTTTTTTAAAAGTATAATAGTTTTAACTAATTTCTTCTGTGTTTGCCATAATGACAGTACATAATAGTTTACTAAATATATTTCAAGATACTAGTATTCATCTTAAAGTGACATTTAAAGGCTTAACTAGGTTAATTAGGCAAGTCCTTGTATAATGATGGTTTGTTCTGTAGACAATCGAAAAAAAACAAAAAACTATTTGCTTAAGGGGGCTAATAATTTTGACCTTAAAATGGTTTTAAATTTTTTTTTAAAACTGCTTTTATTCTAGCCGAAGTAGATGATAAAACAAATAAAACCAAAAAAATATTATAATATTATATATGAAAAATTCCTTGCTCTGTTAATCATCATTTGGGAAATATTGGAAAAAGAAAAAAAAATGCAAAAAATGTTCACTTCAACTGTATATATAAAAAAAAAAACATTATTTGATGGATATATTTATATTTACCAAACAATCCATGATAATTATAAATATTAATAACCAGTGTTGGGTTAATGCATTACAAGTAACGCGAGTTACGTACACTGTAAAACCCAACATTCTTTGTCAACACTTTATCAAATGAAATGAGTGTAGTTAACTTAAAATTTACTGGAAGTTAATTCTACTCATCTGAAAAGAGTTTTGAACTCAGTGTTGAAGGTAATGAGTTAATTAAATACCTCATTACTTCAGCTTAAATGGAGTAAGTTCACAGTACTCATATAGAGTAGTTTTAACTGTATATATCGAGCAGTTTTAACTCTATATATAGTACTTATTTTAGATTAGTTTTTTAACTCAAATGATTTGTAGCAATCGGTTTGTTCAAACGGTTTGAGTTGCCTTAACTTATTGGGTTTTACAGTACTCAGTTGGTTGGAGTTCTCTTCATTTATTGGGTTTTACTGTGCTCAAATTGCTTTGTTTACTCAAATGGATTAAGTTCACAGTACTCATTAGGATTAGTTTTTGAACTTAAATAGTTTGTTGCAATCAGTTTCCTCAAATGGTTTGAGTTACCTTAACTTTTTGGGTTTTACAGTGTAATAATATTACTTTTCTAAGTAAAGAGTAAAGTATGCATTACTTTTAAAAATTAAGTCATAATATTTGAGTTACTTTTTTAAAAATCTAACTCGAGTTACTTAATTAAAACATGACCTCTCTGTACAGAAACTTAAAATATGGACAAATCGCACGCTTTTATGTCTAATCATCTTGTTTAATCCCACCCCTTTTAGCACCGTAGGACAGAATTTCACATGCTCAAACTTTAGTGTGACAGTGGCATAAGTCAGTGTTTGTTAGCCATTGAATGTTGCAGGTGTAGTGTAAAGTTCATGAACATTAGGTGTGAGGTGTAGAAGATTATGGGATGTGTAGTCCGGTTCAGTGGCAGATCAGTGTTCAGTGTGATGTGAAGAGTGTCTCTACACTCTAGCTGGTGACCGTGGGATTTAGATGACTAGACAAGTTCAGTTGATTCAACTTAAATTGAATCATTTTGTTAAGAAATTTTAAGAAAATTAAGGAAGCAATATTTTTTTTTTGTAAATTGCGAATTAAACAGTACAATTTCAAATTAATTTATTAAAACTATAGTAACTGAATGTTTTTCATTAACTTACAATGTTCCCAAATAAATAAATAAATATAATCCATTACAACAGTAAATATATTTTACAATTAAAGCTACAGATATTGCCCAGAATTTCCAGGTTTTAAAATGATGAATGAATGAATGAATGAATGAATGAATGAATGAATGAATGAATGAATGAATGAATGAATGAATGAAATGTGTTCCAGGAATTGTTTGCATAGCTAAAAAAGTAACAACAAAAAAAAGATTTAAATAAAATAAAAAAAAACATAAAAAATAAACAAAATACTGAATACAGTAGAATATGTATTACTAACTACTGCAGCCTCCAAAAATGGCTGATTTACACCAACATTTTACAATAAAACACATAAAACCTTCAACAAGCCAAAAAAAGATCAGTAAAAATATGGATGGATGGATGGATGAATGGATGGATGATTTTGTTCCAGCAATTATTTATATAACTGAAAAAAGAAACTAAAACAAATGAAAACAAAACCATAGAAAACAAAAACAACTACGGTACATTGAAAAAAAGTTATATTCATTTAAACCTCTGCAGCCACCAACAATGCCAGATTTACACCACCATTGTACAATAAAACAAGTAAAACCTTCAACAAGCAATTAAAAAGAACAGTAAAAATATGGATGGATGGATGGTTTTGTTCCAGCAATTATTTATATAACTGAAAAAAAATCTAAAGCAAATGAAAACATAACCATAGAAAACAACTACGGTACATTGAAAAAACTACTGAACACAGTAAATATTCATTTAAACCCCTGCAGCCACCAACAATGACAGATTTACACCACCATTGTACAATAAAACAAGTAAAATCTTCAAGAAGCAATTAAAAAGATCTAAAGATATTGCTGACTGTTGATACACCTGTAGATATTATACTGTACTTCTATATAAACAGCGTAAGTAATACAATAATTTATTTGTATTTTAGTAATGTAAACATCCATGTCTCTTTCTTTGATGAGATTATGTCAGGTACAAGATAATGAAGATGAGATAATGTTAGACATGCTTAGATTAGGCCAGATTAGATTCGCAACCACACCCACAGTCTGAAAGAGGACCAGCTTTTACAGATGAGCTTATAGGAGTAATTATCTCTGCCTATATAGTCTACTTTTTGTGATGGAGTCCATGCATGATTTTGGTGTCAGTTGTAAAAGAACAACACATGCATGTCTGGGTGTTGCTGGAACTCCTTAAAGATCTGTGCCTCCATAAAAAAAAAAGAAAAATAGATATTGCCCGAGGCCCGTCTCATAGTATCTCAGATCCAAACAATTGGTCCAGTCCTGTGCTTTATCACTTCATGACGGTAAGTTTGTTTCCTTTCACAATAGATTTGTATTCAGTTTCATTTTTTGTAGGACAAATTCTTGTAGCAAACAATGCGGCTGCAAACCATGCAGGACAAAGCTCTTCCATGAATTTGCTTCCCAAAATAATGACCAAATTTCACCAAAAAACCCTGAGGTATTGGAATTTTGTTAATAAAACATAGGAAATGCATACTTTTTGACTTTTGAATGGTTTCCCTTTTTAGCCTTTCTCTTGCAGGCATCATATGTCACCGCAAACAACACGTCGTGTGGTATAAAAACACAGAAAGTGCTTTTAAGGCAGATGACAGCCAAAGGCAAGTTCCCACACTTGGGATCTTTTATGAAGTACGCTAATAAACTCAGAGCTCAACTTTGTAAAACCGACAATAAATTATGAATTATGACATTAATTGAAGTACCTGCACTTTTTGATGGGTACTAACAGCAGTTTGGCACAAGATTAGATATGGACTACTTGGGATGTGATGACATTTTCTTTTCTTTCTGTTTTTTTTTTGGCTAAATTCTCCTCTGATGCTTATTCATCCCATATTTCAGTTAGTATGGCAAGTTGTTTTAGCAATCATCCTAAAAATCCAACCTTGGCTCATAAAAACATGCCTGCATTTTTGCAAAGTGTAAAATAGGTTGCTCCGGGTAAGTTTCATTTCACATTTCAGAAGACAAATCCACTAGAGGGCGATGTTTACATTTTGTGTGAATATAAAAATATGTTACTTAGGGTATGTTTTGATGCATGTTTCAGATACACGTCCTTCTTGCACACGTCCACATTTACATTTAGCAGACGCTTTTGTCTTACAATTGAGGAGGCATTCAGACATTCAACAAGAAGAGGCAATACACACAAGAAGTGATAATTATACAAAGGAACTGTAAGTGCTCAGAGAATTAAGTGCTAGAGTTAGGAGGGGTAAGTAAGTTGTTGTTTTTTTTAGAGAGAGAGAGAAGTGTTTCTACAGGTGGTTTGTCAAGCCCACCCACCTGTGTGAAGCACATTTCATAAATGCACAATTTTTATTTATTTTTTAAGAGATGTTGAGTGATTGTAAGAAAGTGTCTGGTGCAAATGTGGAAAGCTTGCGCAAGTGTAGGTTAAAATGACAGAGAGATGGAAGTGTGTGTTTTTTACAGGTGGTTTGTGGTTTGTTAAGCCCACTCACCTGTGTGACAACGTAGTTTTACACATAGTCACATAGAATGTTTTGATTTTTTTTTTTTTTCACCTTTTTTAGGATAGGACAGTGGATATTACAGACACCGTGAGCACCTCAGTGCTTTGTCTCATCACACTAAACTTCTAGGAACCATTGCTGTCTATGAGGAAGCTTTCAGATTTAATCTAAAAGATCTTAATTTGTGCCCCGAAGGTCTCAAGGGATTGGAGGGTGAGTAATTAATAACAGGATTTTCATTTTGGGTGAACTAATCCTAAGAATAAAAAAAGTTTGCTTTCGCCGCCCTGGCGACAACATTGTCTGCCTTCACAGCTCCACCGGCGAGAGCATCAAAATTCGCTACATTGATCTCGTATTTAAAGGAGCCGTTGGAGCATATCAGCAAATCACTTACATTGCCGCATAAAAAACATGCTTTCTAGCGCGAAAATGTTGCACACTTTTTATCAAATTCATTTAACTATGGAAGATCAAGTTGTGTTGTGGCTTTGCTCCACTTATCCAATATGTCCATATGTCTGAAATATTCTGAAGCTGCAATACTGTTTTGTATTGCCCTTATAGTTAGCATGAGATTCCCGCTCTTTTAAGAAAAAAAATATAACATTAATGCACATCAACTCGCTAGTAACTTTTTTTAAATGTATGTCCCTGTAAGAAAACATCGTAAATAATTGGAAATCCGGCGACCACAATAATCAAACCCTTGGGAACAGCTGTGGTCGGAACCAAAGTTCACAGGACTGTGTTCTCTGGACTCCTCTCAAGCACTGGACTTTTACATTCCGATTGCTTGCCGCCAAACCGTGTCATAGCTCATTACCATAAAGTTGACTTGATTTCAACTCTCCTCGACGCCCACACCGGCGAAGACGTGCCGCGCTACTCCTCGTCGCTTATCGCCGCACAGTCACTCACTGACTATCCTTCAGCTTCCCAGTGCTAGGTTGTGGCTGGAAGGAAATATGCTGCATAAAACAAAACCCAGAGTAATTGGTGGTTCATTCCACTGTGGCGACCCCTGATAAATCAGGCACTAAACCGAAGGATAGTAAAATTAATACTATTTATTTATTCATTTTCCTATTCATTCTTAGTCCCTTATTTATCAGAGGTCGCCACAGTGGAATGAACCGCCAACTATTCTGGCATATGTTTTACACAGCGGATGCCCTTCCAGCTGCAACCCAGTACTGGGAAACACCCATACACTCTCACATTCACACACACACATACACTACGGCCAATTTAGTTTATTCAACTCACCTATAGCGCATGTCTTTGGACTGTGGGGGAATCAGAGCACCAGAAGGAAACCCACATGAACACAGGGAGAACATGCAAAATCCACACAAAAATGCCAACTGGCCCAGCCAAGACTCAAACCAGCAACCTTCTTGCTGTGAGGTGGCAGTGCTAACCACTGAGCCACTGTGCCGCCAAAATAAGTACTAGTAGCATTAAAACAGATACTAGTAAGTACGAACGAATGTAAATATGGCTTGCCATTGACTTTGCCTGCCTCAGTCTTCTTCCTCACCCACATATTTAATTCATCCCATATAGTTATATAAATACTTTGTAACCCCTGTAACCCCATGTAAAACGGTGCATCCCAAAAGCACAAACCATGACATTTGATGAAACAAAGCACACCTGCTCAGATCAGCTTATTAAAAATAGATAAACAAAAAGTCAAGTTGTAATATTTATGTGTTATTCAGGGCAAAACAACCCAAGGATTGAGCTCTCTCACAAGTGCATTATCTGTTTATCCAACCGTAACTCCTGAAGAAACACACTTGTATACCTGGACAGAGAGGTTTTGTCAAGGAGTTCTGAATATAATGTGCAGGACAGGTCCACACAAAGACAAATCATGATCACAATTACAATGTTCCAATGTGTATTAAAAAAAAAAATCTTTTTAGAAAATAAACAAATCAGTTTGTCCACTAACAACGCCAAACCTTTCACTGACTGTTAAGAAATGACAAAAAGTCAAGACAAAAAATGTTTTTGTGTTTCTTTAACTTATTCTAATAAGTTAATCAGCTCTCTTTTTATTATTATTATACAAAGTTCGACTTATTATTTTAGTCAGTCTGGTTGATGTAAGTTGTGATGACTAAAAAAGTAATTTGATTTAGCTAAAATTTTTTAGGTAGCAATATTTTTTTTTAAAGTGGTCCATTCAAACTATATAATGAGTTTGTTAGGGTAATGAAGTGGACATGGTGGTAAAATAAAGTAAAGTAAAAATTCAGATAAAATAAATAAATAAATTAATTAATTAAATAATATTCAGATAAAATAAAATTCAGATAAAATAGAATTCAGATAGAATAAAGTAAAATAAAGTAAAATAAAGTAAAATAAATAAATAAATAAATAAATAAAATTCAGATAAAATAAAAAAAATAAAAAATAAAACTTGATTGTGACAGAAATTGTTGGTTAGGATGGATTGGGTGGTCATATATTTTCATACATTAATTGTAATTGTTTATGATCATTTAAATTTGGAATTATCTTCTTTTAAAATACATTATATTAGTTGAACAAAATATAAACATCGGCGGCACCGTGGCTCAGTAGTTAGCACTGTCGCCTCACAGCAAGAAGGTCGCTGGTTCGAGTCCCTGCTGGGCCAGTTGGCATTTCTGTGTGGAGTTTGCATGTTCTCTCCGTGTTGGTGTGGGTTTCCTCCGGGTGCTCCGGTTTCCACCACAGTCCAAAGACATGCCCTATAGGTGAATTAGATTAACTAAATTGGCCGAAGTGTATGAGTGTGTGTGTGTGAATGCGAGGGTGTTTCCCAGTACTGGGTTGCGGCTGGAAGAGCATCCGCTGCGTAAAACATATGCTGGATAAGTTGGCGGTTCATTCCGCTGTGGCAACCACTGATAAATCAGAGACTAAGCCGAAGGAAAATGAATGAATGAATGAATATAAACATCAAATAGATAACAAGTATTTAAACAAATCCGTACAAAATCTCCATTCGGTTTCCAATACACGAGTGAAAAAATCCTGACACTGACATCATGCACATTTCCCCAAGACAAAAGGAATTTCACACTGGCTACGTCATTTTAAACAAAGCAGCTAATTGTTAATTAGCTCACAAATATTTCACATGTTCAGCTTTGTTCCTGGGTCGCTATGAAGTGGAGTACAAATGGGTCTTTGTAGTCGTAAATTTAGAACTGATGCTAAAAGTAAAGAGTGAACTTAGTGTTACCTTCCTGAAGACATGCTTGACCTCAAGACCGTCTCCGACCTTTGACATCTGACCGTCCCTCGGGCACTAATGATGACTAAATCATCTGCCAAAAAAACACACACACACACCTGTGGCGATTACATGCTTCAGTTCATGGGCATTCATAGGATTTGATCAATGCTAGACAAAACATAATCTTCATCCTTTAAAACTCTCACATCTGACCTGTTAAAAGTCATGGAAAAGATTAGCAAACAACGCCCTGCAGCTCAAAGTGCAAAAATAAACATGCGGTCAATTCTCAGAAAACTAGAGGAAGGCTTTGTACACTGTAAAAAGCGATGTGTTACTTTACTTTAAAGAAAGTGAGTAAGCCTGTTGCCTTAAAAGCAACAAGTTGGTTTTACTTAAAGGTCCCATGAAATTAAAATAACGTTTTTTAGATGTTAGTTAAAGATATCTATAAGCTAGTGTGCTCAAAAAGAGTGACAAAATTCGCATTTAGAAGATATAAAACTGATATAAACATGGAAATGTAGTTTGTCACTTCTGCCTAAATGGATCAATGGTTTTATTCATGTCACCTCATACTTCAGTTTCTCATCAAATCATGACCAATCAAATGCTCTCTAGTATCTGACATGCCCCGCCCCCTTCAATATGCTTTTCATTTGATGCGCTTGATCTCAACCACTCTTACTGGCAGAGCGGTGATAAAACAAAATGCTATTGGCTGTTTTTTAAAAAGGGGAGGAGCTACACTATGTCCCACCCTCTCTTTGTGTTTCGGTTGAGATTACGTCAACATCATGTAAAAATGCATATTTCAAAGCACTTCATGGTTTCAAAGCACTTCATCCTTCACTGTACAATATTTTTTCACTGGAAGTATGGGAAATAAATAATCAATTGCAGTGATATTTGGTTTTTCAGTTATTCTTTCTCCATTGGTCACACACACACACTAAACTATTATATGTTATGTCGAAATACCATTAGTTTAATATTAACATCTAAAAAGACGTAACAAATAACAATTAAATACATGTACTTAGTAAATGATTAGGGTTAGAATGCAGGTTAGATTTAGTGTTAGTTATGTGTGTAATTATGCATAATTAATTGTAATTACTATAGTACCATGTGTAAGAAGGACACCTTAAAAAAACATTACCGTTATTTATGTTCAACAGTTTTTTTTTTTTCTTGTTTTTTTTTCATTCTGCGGTTATGTGAGCATTCCATTTAAAGAGGAAAAACTCATTTTTTAAATTCTCTGAAAAAATGTAAATAAATAAAACTAGTATGTGGTAACATATAGCTAGCAAACATTTTATAGTAGCAAACATATTCACAGCTAACTAACGTGCCATGATTTTGGGACATTTCTTATGTGAACGTTATTTGTGGTTGAATTATTTTCTTTATTCTCTATTTCCACCTGGGGATACTCATCCCGAGGCCTCTAGAGATTATGTAGCGCCATTGATGCAATCCAAGACCTGTGAAGAAATGATGCCAAGGTATCCATAATCCTGGACCAGGCCGTATCCTGAGTTGATGCTGTGTTGGTCATGGAGGCGCGGAGAGCGTGAGACTGGTTCTTCATGATGGACGTCCAGCATTCTCCAGCCTCCGGCGGCCAGATTGCAGCTCTGCACAAGAAGTTTGGCCAAAGGAGAAATGGTCGTGCCCAACAGAGCCTGGTTTCTCTCGAGGTTTTCGTCAATTGGTGAAGTTTGTTCCTCGCCACTGTCGCCACTGGCTTGCTTGGTTGGGACTTGTGGAGCTGTGCATCGATGGCTTTGCTCTTCAGTGTTTGGACTTTCGGCAGTGAAAATTAAACCACACTGAACTGAACTAAACTGAACTTCAACTCTGAAAACTGGACTGACACATTTTCAATTTACTAGAACTTCTATGTTAAGCTGCTTTGACACAATCTACATTGTAAAAGCGCTATAGAAATAAACATAAATTTAATGTTTCAAAAGTTAGGCGGCATGGTGGCTCAGTGGTTAGCACCCAGTAGTCGCCTCATAGCAAGAAGGTAGCTGGTTCGAGTTTCCTCCGGGTGCTTCGGTTTCCCCCACAGTTCAAAGACATGCGTTATAGGTGAATTGGATGAACTAAATTGGCCGTAATGTGTGTGTGTGTGTGTGTGTGTGTGTGTGTGTGTGTGTGTGTGTGT
>CAIGQV010019101.1:8087924-8118379 GCA_903798115.1 Danio jaintianensis
TGTGTGTGTGTGTGTGTGTGTGTGTGTGTGTGTGTGTGTGTGTGTGTGTGTGTGTGTGTGTGTGTGTGTGAATGAGTGTGTATGGGTGTTTCCCAGTGCTGGGTTGCGGCTGGAAGGGCATCTGCTGTGTAAAACATATGTTGGAATAGTTGGCGGTTCATTCCGCTGTGGCGACCTCTGAAATAGAGACTAAGCCAAAGGAAAATGATGAAAAGTTTTTTCCTTTTTAAAATTTAATTTAATTTAATTTTTTGGATGCTTCGTTTTGGTTATTCAGAATGTTAAGGCAACCTTCTATCATGTTTAAACATTATATTATGGATGCATATACAACTCTAAAAAATGCTGTGTATTTTAAACAGCCCAGCATTTTTGCAGAGTCTATACTATATCATTGTACGTATACCAACCGCTGGGTTAAAAAGTGTCATTTAAATTTAATAATAGAAAAATGTTGGGGTTGTCCATGTTTGACCCAACGTTGGCTTACAACAACCCAACATTTTTCAGAGTGTAACAAACCTTCCATACATGCATACAAAAATAAATGTTTTTAAAAAATAAATAGTTATTCCTTAATGAAGTATAAATAATATGTGTGCTAGTGTTTTGAGAACACAGTTTAAAACCAGGCTAATGAATAAACATTCTGTAAACATTACTGGAATGTTTGTTCATAACTTGGAAAAAAACTTAATTTTTAAAAGATTTGAGACAATCCCTTGTTGAGTTTCACCTAAAATATCAAAACATCAATACAAGTAATCACATACATAAATCACTGTTTATACAGACTAGATAACTTTAAATGTCATATTAACGTTACTCGAATGTTTGTTCATACATTTTCCATGCTAGACATTTGAGAATGTACCCTATTAAAGGGACAGTACACCCAATAAATGAAAATTCTATCTTGCAAACCAGAAAAGTAGATAAGCATATGGTAGGTAACCATTGACTTCCATGGCATTTGTTTCTATGGATACCAATGGTTACAGGTTTTAAAAATATATATTGTATTAATTTTAATTACTATAATACTATAAGAACATTAAACATGTAACATTAAAATACCATTACCATTATTTCATGTCAACAGTTTTTTTGTCTTTGTTTTTCATTCCACGGTTGTGTGAGCTTTCCATTTAAAGAGGAAAAGGCTCATTTCTTTATGTTCTCTGAAAAAAAAATGTGAAACTGTCAATGGTTACAGGGATGAAGGTTTCCAAAAAAACAACAACCTCAAACAGGATTGGAACAAGTCAAGGGTGAGTAAATGATGACAGAATTTTTTTTTTTGGGTTGATCTATCTCTTTAAAGACCAGATAACTTGTAATGAATGTTCTATTAATGTTACTGGAGGGTTTGTTAATAACTTTGAGAACCTTGCCAGAACATTTTTATCTGGGTTTCAGATCAGAAATAAATTGGGTCACTCATTACACATCAGGTTTCATTAGTTAATGTTAGTTAATTTACTTCCTAACAATGAACAATACTTGTACAGTATTTATTAATCATAGTTCAACATTTACTAATGCATTATTAAAATACATATTCATGTTTGTTAACATTAGCTGATGGACCGTGAGTTAACATGAACTAAACATGAACAACTTTATAATGTTAACAAAGATTAATAAATACATTAATAAATGCATTGTTCATGTTAGTAAATACATGAACTACTGGAACCCTATTGTAAAATGCTACCAAAGTATTTGTTAATAGTCCATCTGCCAACAGTTTCATTCAATCATAAATGTTCACACTTCTGTGGCGCTTCAATAAACTGAGCTTTTGCATATTATCCCAAGTATCTAAAATCAGAAGGAAAGCTGCTCAATGAGAAATTCCCACGCTCGACTGAACCCACCACGTCCTCGGAGCAACAAAAGAAGTAAATCATGTCGCACCGCTTCCCACAGATGGCCTGCCTTCTTTGTTGACAAAGGCATGCAAAATAGTATTTACAGATGGCAAAGCGAGCTCTGGCTCTCTGGCATACAGGCTTTTCCCTTTGAGAGCCGTTTTAGGGCCATGAGAAAACATCTGAGCTGAAGTGTGTGGCGCTTGTACTGCAACCCACATTGCTGGAGGCTTTCACAGCAGTCTGTGGATTCTGGAAGAAACTCCTGCCGAGACGCCACTGCTGTGAGGTCATCCAGAGGATGTGACACGCATGTCCTGTTTAGTCCCCCACCGCCCGTGCTGTCTGAATGAACAGTTCGTAAAGGATTTGTGGCATTTGTTTGCACTGTCAGACTTCTTGAGTCCCTGTGGTAAATATTCACAACAGGGTCTGCTGTGTGCCGGATCTTGTGGGACTAACATGCGTCCTTCACAGCAATCATTTGTTTTGTCTATTAAAATGCAGTGTTATCTAAGAAAGCTTAAGTATCTTATGTAGTCTGTGCTCAGTAAGTTTATATGTTCATGAAAATGATTTTAACTTTTATTGTTCATTTGAATTTTTAGATTGTTCATTTAAATTTTGCGTTACTTGATCGCTTAAAGGCCAGAAATGTTTTAAGCTGATTGGCATACCAAGGTTTGTATTCATTATTGCTGATTACATTTGCAGTGCATCCGCTACACTTTTCATTTTTTAACATTTAATTTATCTATTTGTTTGTTATTCATTCATTCATTTTCCTTCAGCTTAGTCCCTTTATTCATCAGGGGTCGCCACAGTGGAATGATCCGCCAACTTATCCTGCATATGTTTAACACAGCGAATGCCCTTCCAGCTGCAACCCAGTACTGCCAGTTTAGTTTATTCAGTTCACCTATACCGCATGTTTTTGGACTGTGGGGGAAACCGGAGCACCCGGAGGAAACCCACGCCAACACGGAGAGAATATGCAAACTCCACACAGAAATGCCAACTGGTCCAGCCGGGACTCGAACCAGCGACCTTCTTGCTGTGAGGCGACAGTGCTAACCACTGAGCCACCGTGTCGCCCCTATTTGTTTGTTATTGTCATTTTTTTATTTATTTATTTTTTTTATTTAATAACTTAGACTTATCATATGATTTATATACTGCTGCTCTCTCTGTCTAATGATTTGAAGTGCTCCTTTTACCCTCACTTGTAAGTCAAATTAAAGAATTTTAATGAAAGCGTCTGCTAAATCAGAAAATGTACATGTTATGTTACCGTCTTAGTCCAGAATAGATTAAAATAATTGTTTTCCTCAAAATTAACTAACCTTAATATTAAAAGCACATGTAAATAAGTATTAAATGTGCAATAAAATGAAAATCTGGATATACCTAGGCATATAGCTGAATATAGCATAATAATAATTGTTTCCCTAATTAAAAAAATAAAAATAAATCATATTTTACTTACTATGTCTCTTATTTTAAAAACAATACACTCTTTAAAGTCACCATGAAATGGAAGTTCAGATTCTCCTTTTTTTTTTTTTTTTGCTATTATGACGTACAGTACATCTACTTGAAACTGAGGTCCTGAAATGAGAAAAAAAAATGTAGGGCGGTGCATGATTGGATTGTTAAGAGAAGGGCATTGCTAACAAAATGAATGAAGATTGACGAATGGATGAATTCAGAAATGAGACACGCACTGATAGCCCCGCCCTAAAGGCATTCCATGTGACCAGGAAGTGAAAAAAGTCTTTCGAGGGGGAGGGAAGGTTATGGTGTTTGATTAAAGTTTATGAAGGCAAATTATTTTTTACAAAATAATGAAGCGCACAGATACATCATTTATAACAAAACTACTATATACATATAAAAATAAGAAGAGTAAAGTTTGATTTTATAGCGACTTTAAGAAAAAGTAAACTGTTCAGTGAAGCAGGCAGCCACGAGGCCTCGGAGCATCAGATCTGTTTATAGTGAATTGTTTGCAAAATTAAAAACCACCTCATGTGGATTTTTATAACTCCGAATCTGCGTCTCATTTCAGAGGCTGCTACTGACCCGTTTTCCGCTGCACTCACATACATTGAGGGAGCCTTCATGACTGAAATGAAATGAATGCAGCAATGTACAGAGACATCTATGATGAAAACATCCAATAGAGCATTCTAGACCTCAGACTGGGGCGATAGTAGATCTTTCAGAAGGTCAGCGACCCTAAGTGCACTGCAAAGATAACAAAAGAATGGCTATGGGACAAACTCTGTGAATGTCCTTGATTTTAATAATAAATTTGCAAAGATTATGAGATTGTATGCAGAATTTTGGTTTGTTTATATGAGGGAAAACGTGTGCGTGTGTCAAATATTGTATTTCTGCAAATAAATACTCTAAATTATAATATTTGTATTTGAAATTTTCAATCAGTAGTTTATAAGACAGATTTATAAGAAGATAAAAACACTATCTAACCTTTTTCTCAAAACATCTACCTATTAATGGCAAATCCAGAAAACTGACAAAAACTTTAGTCTCTTATTTTCTTTCCCAGAACTGTATATGCAGTTTTGCATACAAGCACACAGTTTTGAAATCAACACAGAGACTTTCTTCTTTAAAAAAAAAAAAATAATTCCACATGGCTGCCCAATTTCTCAGTTGCTCTCCATCTGTGGTCTGATGTTTTGAAGCTCTTCACTTTAGAAAGGTCAAGTCTGGGGAACTGGATGAGCATCAAACAAACTATAGTTCAGCATTTATAGTTTAAAGTAAAAACGTGTTGGAGCCGTAATAGTGGCAAGTGCAATCTTCAGTAAACAATAACCAATGTTTGGTCTGTTCCTCACATAAACTGGCACACGAGTCACTTTTGTATTATTTATATGGTGTGTTTTTTATTTGTATTTATTTTTTAGTCCTTTGACATCAGGATTTCAATCTATGAAAAAGAGCTGCATGTTTGTTTTTTTAAAGTGACCCCATTCACTCTTATTCTATGCACCACTCGATTTTGTTAATAAATTTGCATTTGTTTTCTTTATTAAAATTTCTTTATTTAAAAGTTTATGTTTTTAACTTTAATTTTGTTTTATTTAAGTGCTTAAAGGCCAGAAATGTTTAAAGCTGATTGGCCAATGCTATCTCACAGCAATTTGTAACTTGTAACTTTTTGATTTAGTGGCTAATTTGTATGAATTAGCCACTAAACTGACAAAACATAAAATACTTACGTTTCCTTGTGAAATCAGGCTGGATTGGCATACCAAGATTTAAATTCATTTTTTCTGATTAGCCTATATATACAGTGCATCCGGTTCACTTTTTCCTTTTTTTTTTATTTTTTATTTTTTTATTTACTTTCTTGTTATTGTTTTTTTTTGTAAACTTGTAGGTTTAATAACTTAGACTTTTGATAGCATTTATATATACAGTGGTCCCTCGTTATTCGCGAGTGTTACGTTCTAAAAATAACTCACAATAGGCGAAATCCGTGAAGTAGTCAGCTTTATTTTTTTACAATTAGTATAGATGCTTTAAGGATGTGATACCCCTCACTACACACTTTATACACTTTTCTCAGACAGCATTAACATTTTCACACTTTTCTCTATTGTTTAAACACTCTCAAAGTTCAAACTTTCATAGAAAAATCAGTCCAGTAGAATGAAACCAAAGATCAAAACCTGTTGTCAGGTGCAAACATTCATCGCTGTCAGCAAAAGGTTCATAAAGCTTTTTAGCTTTTGTGCGGATAATGTTGGCATCCAGCGTAATGTTCTTTTTCAGTCACTGATCCACAAAGCTAAAGCACACTGGATGCGCCCCGCACATGACAGTTGGAAGTAATACACACACCAGACGCGCACATTCGCATGTTATTTAAAATGAAATTATTCAGATGGAGCTCTGTGGCACGGCAGAAATATGAACAGTGCCCTAAGTCGTAGCTGGGCACTGCAGACAGCTGCTGACTTGCGGCACCGGTGTGCGTACCCTGATATAAACCTATGTTTACAATTCTAAAATGCATGGCGCTGCGTGGCGAGGCTCATCTGGTGTGGGACCCCCTTTACAATGGTCTTGCTGCGGACAGTTACAACCCTTTTTTAAATTCTTGTTAAAACACACTTCAGTTAATTTGGCAAGCTGAACGCATTCTGTACTGTACAGGAGACACGGAGGAGATTCACTGACAATGGTGTACAGCCAATCAGGATGCAGAATACAATGTGCTAAAAAAAAAAAAAAAAAAAAAGCATGTCAAATTGCACAAAAATAAATCTGTGAAACTGCAAGGCCGTAAAAGGTGAACCGCGTTATAGCAACGGACCACTGTACTGCTACATTCTGATGTTTTGAAATGCTTCTTTTTGTTACAATGCAGTTCTGACAACAGGGTTGAGGATCCAATTGCAGCATCTTTATTGACAGAGAATGGTCAGGCAGGCAAATGTCAATCACAGGAGCAAACAGAATGATACAAGGCAATCCAAAAGAAAAGTCGAGCCGGCTAACAGCAAAAATCAATAAACAAGGCAAGGGTCTGGAAACACGGCACGGAAAAACAAGACAAGGGATCCACTTCTTAATGTTTACAGGTTAACAAGACTCAGCACTGCGTGTGTGCAAGTGTGGTGTATAAATAGTCCAGGATATCAGTCCAAGATGAATTACCAGCTGTGTGCGTAATCAGTGGAAATGAGGAACCGGTGTGTGTGAGGTGCATGCTGGGAGTTGTAGTTCGTTAACGTGGCAGAATTGTAGTTCTCCAGTGATCTGCAGCTGCTAGATCACTGGTGATAGTAACACTTTTATCCTCACTTGTAAGTCGCTTTAGATAAAAGAGTCTGCTAAATCAGTAAATGTTATGTTACAGCCTTTTTCCAGAATGAATTAAAATAAATTAGCGTTTTTCCTCAAAATTTGCTTTTTTAATTTTATTTAACAAACTATAAATATGTCAGACACACCTTCTGATAAGAGTTTTCCTATTTTTGGTTTGATGTAATCACAGAAAACTAAAGAAAGGGATACAAACAAGTCTACTTTTCAAGTGTCCTCGACTGATGCTAACGCTAAGACAGAGTGGTCATAAAGGCAAGAATTATTATGGCTGACACAATGCACCCACTTAGTTCTTCATTTGACTTACTATCATCTGGGCAGAGATACTGCCTTCCTGCAGTGCTAAAAAACAGGACAAAGTTTTCTTATGTCCCACAGGCAATAAGATTGATAAATAATCTTAAGAAGTTTTAAGTAAGTTGGGCTGTTTATTGTGTTTTATCCTATTTATTTATTATTTTTTTATATATATATATATTGTTGAATGTGAAAATGCTGTCTTTGTCCTATTGTTCGTGTGATCCCTCCTGATAAATCAATTTCCCTAAGGGGACAAATAAATCTACCTACCTACCTATAATGCTAATGCAGCAGAACCGCACCTGGATATGTTACTGATTCTATCAGAAATATGGAAGCATCATCAACTATTCTGGTATATGTTTTACGCAGCGGATGCCCTTCCAGTTGCAACCCAGTACTGGGAAACACCCACACACTCTCACGTTCACACACACACTCATACACTACGGCCAATTTAGTTCATCCAATTCACCTATAGCGCACGTCTTTGGACTGTGGGGGAAACCGGAGCACCCGGAGGAAACCCACGCAAACACGGGGAGAACATGCAAACTCCAGACAGAAATGCCAACTGACCTAGCCGGGACTTGAACCAGCGACCTTCTTGCTGTGAGGCGACAGTGCTAACCACTGAGCCACCGTGCCGCCCTAAAACAAAATTCATTCATTCATTCATTCATTTTCTTTTTGGCTTAGTTTCTTTATTAATCTGGGGTCGCCACAGCAGAATGAACCACCAACTTATCTAGCATATGTTTTACGCGGCGGATGCCCTTCCAGCTGCAACCCATCAGTGGGAAACACCCATACATTCTCATTCACACATATACACTACGGACAATTTAGCTTACCCAATTCACATATAGCGCATGTCTTTGGACTGTGGGGGAAACCGGAGCACCCGGAGGAAACCCACGCCAACACGGGGAGAACATGCAGACTTCACACAGAAATGCCAACTGGCCCAGCCGGGACTCGAACCAGTGACCTTCTTGCTGTGAGGCGACAGTGCTAACCACTGAGCCACCGTGCCGCCCTAAAACAAAATTAGCAACATTAAAAATAAATTCTCTAATTCTACTATTACTAACACTCTCTAAAATATATGCTTTTGATGACAGAACAACAGTAATGACAGCATTAAAAAAATTGTGTACTGTCTTTTGATGGAAGCTGCTGTAAAAAATATCTTTATAACTGTTCATTTTTGTTGTTGTTGTTGTGAATAACAGTCGAGATCCATGCTGGGAGTTTGATATGGTCATCGGAATATCCAGCTTGGAAAATGTCACTCATCTGGCTCTTCTGTGTCGACTATAAATGAAGCGCAGTTTAACTCCCGTGGACAGTGACACCACACAGGAAGAGCTCCAAAATCTCCACTGAGAAAAGAGGAAGTGGAGAAGAAAGAACAGATGCTGTGAGGCCTTCAACCATGGAGCTAAAAGCCAGTCAGTTGTAAGAAATCACAGATGATTTGCTGTACTGAGAGCATGAAAAGTCACAGGTTCGTCATAAAAAACCTTCGTACACTACTACTACTAAAAAAGATTTATTTTATCTTTATTATTAACAACTATTTGACATGGAACATTAAGCTTCATGACATATTTTTAGGATGACAAATGTGAAATTCCAGCTGTTTTGACTCTAATTATAACTTTACTGTAATGTAAAATAGTTCTTGTCAACATAATTCATAACTAACACTGGTTGGTAATTCATCACTGTTGTAAAAACCCCATCAACTAAAACCCCAAATCAAAAAAAGTTGGGACAGTATGGAAAACGCAAATAAAAAAGAAAGTAGTGATTTCCAAATGTACTTTGACTTGTATTTCATTGCAGACAATATGAACACAAAATATTTCATGTTTTGTCTGGTCAACTTCATTTGAATTGTAAATATACATCCTTTCCTGTCATTTGGATCTGCAACACATTCCAAAAAAAGTTGGGACAGGAGCAGTTTAGGGCTAGTAATCAGGTAAATTGCTTAAAAAATGATGTGATTTGAAACAGGTGATGTCAACAGGTGATTGCAATTATGATTTGAGCAGCATTCAAGAAAGGTCTAGTCCTTTAGGAGCAAAGATGGGCCAAGGATTGCCAGTTTGCCAACAAATGCGTGAGAAAATTATTGAAATGTTTAAAAACAATGTTCCTCAAAGAAAGATAGGAAGACATTTGGATATTTCACCGTCAGCAGTGCATAACATAATTAAAAGTTTCAAGGAATCTGGAGGAATTTCAGTGCGTAAAGGACAAGGGTGTAAGCCTAAGCTGAACAACTGTGATCTCCAATCCCTCAGGCGGCACTGCATCAAGAATCCTCATTCATCTATAAGCGATATCACCACATAGGCTCAGGATTACTTTGGCATACCTTGTCAAGTACCACAATACGCAGTTACATCCACAAATGCCAGTTAAAACTGTACTGTGCCAAAAGGAAGCCCTATGCTAACAGTGTCCAAAAGTGATGTCAACTTCTCTGGGCTCGGAGGCATCTGGGATAGACCATCACACAGTGGAAACGTGTACTGTGGTCAGATGAATCAGTATTTCAGGTATTTTGTGGGAGAAATGGATGCCATGTGCTCCAGACCAAAGAAGAAAAGGATCATCCAGATTGTCACCAGCAACAAGTCCAAAAGCCAGGGTCTGACATGGTATGGGGTTGTGTCAGTACCCTTGGCAAAGGTAACTTGCACTTCTGTGATTGCACCATTAATGCTGAAAAGTACATAGAGATTTTGGAGCACAATATGCTGCCTTCTTTTCCGGGGACACCCATACATATTTCAACAAGACAATGCAAAACCACATTCTTCACACATTACAAAGTCCTGGCTGCGGAGGAAGAAGATACAGGTACTTGACTGGCCTGCCCGCAGTCCCAACCTGTCTCCGACAATGAAGACCCCGTACTGTTGGCCAACTTAAGACTTGTTTGCAGGAAGAATGGGACAAAACTATACCTGAAACACTTCATCACTTGGTGTCTTCAGTCCCTAAACATCTTTTAAGTGTTGTGAAAAGTAATGGCAACATTACAAAGTGGTAAATGCTTTACTGTTCCAAATTTTTTTGAAATGTGTTGCAAGAACCAAAATTGGAATACATTCATTCATTCATTTTCTTTTCGGCTTAGTCCCTTTATTAATCTGGGGTCGCCACAGCGGAATGAACCGCCAGCTTATCCAGCATATGTTTTACGCAGCGGATGCCCTTCCAGCTGCAACCCATCACTGAGAAACATCCATACACACTCATTCACACACATACACTACGGACAATTTAGCCTACCCAATTCACCTGTACCGCATATCTTTGGACTTGTGGGGGAAACCAGAGCACCCGGAGGAAACCCACGCCAACACAGGGAGAACATGCAAACTCCACACAGAAACGCCAACTGACCCAGCCGAGGCTCGAACCAGCGACCTTCTTGCTGTGAGGCGAACGTGCTACCCACTGCACCACCGTGCAGCCAATTGGAATACATGTTTATTTAAAAAGAAAAACAACAAAACAATAAAAATCATGAGGAACATATTAAATAATGTTTGTTGTAGTATCTACAGTGAAATACAACTCAAAGTAATATTAGAAATCACTACTTTCTTTTTTTATTTGCGTTTTCCAAAGTTTTTCTGATTTGGTGGAGAGTTTAAAACTAGAGTCAAATCATACAAATTCAGTAATTTCGAATGAATGAACAATTATAGGGAAAAGTTGATTTTAGGTTACTCACACTAACTCAAAATTTTGTATATTAAGTAAGGGATAATCAATGGATTTCTTAAATGATTTTTAAATAAGTACATGAAGCAGATGTTGGTTGCCTCTGTAAAAGGCAATTAAAATCCTTTAACACATGGCAAGCCGTTGATTATCCTATTTGTTCTGTGGTCATTTGTCAAGTTAAAAGAAGATTTGCTCTTTGCAGCACAAAATTTGACCAGTTTTGACACTTTAGATCTCCTAGTCCCTGCTTTGAATCAGTCATAGGCAAACAGAGAATTTAAACCTGATAATACTAATCTGTCAGAATTCTTGTTGTCTGTTAATAACCTTGAGCACAGAGGACTTGGTGTTCATATGCCTAAGTCTTGATGTACAGCTGTTGTTCCTAAATCTGTTCATCAGTCCTAATCTGCATCCATTTTTTGTTATCTAGGCCATTTCAGCTTTCGTGGAAATAGTGTCAGGTTAAAGTAGAATCACTCCAATACAATTTTACAATATCAAAAAAGGACAACTGGATTATCCAGTGGCTTCCAGTTGGTTTCTCTTTTTCATCTGTTGGGTAAATGCTGTGAGAAATAAAGCCGTTCTCCACCTTGAGTTGAGCTTTGCGAGGTAACACCCATTCAGAGCAAACAAAGGCTGGAGCACGAAGAATGTCAACCAACAGCTCGAAACTGATTTTTCTAGTCTCCGATATTAAACCGCGGCTATAAATCACAGAAGAGTAAATAAGAATGGAAACCTCAGCCTTGAAGTTGTTGACTTTGACACTTTGACACTTCATGGATGTTTTAGTGCACCCGTAGACATGTGCAAACCCAGAGCCAAGAGTCAAAGACCTGTTGACATCTGGTATTAAGGAGCTTTTGGCTTGATCGGATCACAAGTAGATGAGAAAGAAATATTTCCGTGTACTTTTGTTTTACAGGTTTTAACTTTAAAAATAAACGTATAATTTGAGATGGCACGTTAAAGTTTTAAGAATTAGCTTAGTAGGGATAGACTAGCTTGACTATTGTTGCTGTTTAAAATGTTGGACCCCATGAACATTTTACATATGAAAGCAATCAAATGTTTTTTTTACTTCATTCAGAAGTGGTCGCAAGTGGACAATTTGTACAAATACTTTACTTGGTATGCTGAATGCATTTACTATACACAGAGTTCATGTAGAAATAACATTATGGATCTTATAGAAGCACCTTTTCTATGTTTAGTAGTGTAACCATACAACAGCAAAGTGTATTATATTGAATATTATAGCATTTACAAGACTTTGTTAATGAATTGAGCATACTATAATATGTTATATGGTTATATGGGTCACACTTTATTTTGACGGTCCATTTGAGTATTAGTAGACTGTCTGCTCAATATCTGCTGATACTGCTCCTTTAACAAACATTTAACTGACTATAAGAAACTTTGCAAGTACATGTCAACTTACACTATCCCCAACCTAACAGTCTACTTATAATCTAATGAGTATTAGTTGACATGTAGATGCAATGTAACTTAAATTAAACAAACGGACCATCAAAATAAAGTGTTACCTTTATATGTTATATAAACTGATAAAATATTTTTAAAAAAATACTGTATCCTTTATTTTATACTACAGTCAGACTGAATCACCATCAAGACACACCAAACACAGATCCAGAAATCAAGAAAACTCATCCAGAGTTTGAATTCATTCATCCGTGACCTGTTCAATAATCAGCATTCTCACATGATACCTCACAGCAAACATAAACAAGCTAAAGTGTTAATTTAGCTCAATTTTGCTTAATAATTAAATCAGAAAAAAAAGCTGTTTTGACATGTCCTGGCAATGGTTTGAAGTTGTCTTTGATTGATTGCATCATTGGATTCTGGCCACAGTGTGTGTTGTTTTTCTTATATAATAAATTACTTGCACATCAGAAGATGAAACCAAAATGCAATAAACACACGGTGGTTTATGAAGGTGTGAGACGCTCTTTTAACATTTTGATGACGGACTTTGCATAAGGGATTTTAGAATGACCAAAGCAACATTTCAGATGTTTTACAATGTGGTCGGTCTGCTGGTTTGTCCATTAATATGTAGTAAAGGCAAAAGTTGAAGTCAATATTAATTATGCATTCCCCTTACTGTAGTGCTACCATTTTGTCTTTGCAGTGATTGACTAAAGTTAAAGAAATCTACATATGCAATGTGACAAGAAAAAAAAGTTAGTTAGCATTGGCATTTCAGTTACATGCTCCCCTCCACTACAGTGAATGCTGGAACTGACCTTGTCCTCCAGCAATAAACAGTAAGAGGATCAGGAAGAGAGATAAGATTGGGCCTTGACTTTCAACTGTTAAGGTCTACAAACACAATAAAGATTTGGTGAGGAATTAACAATGAACAGTAGTAGCCTATATTTAAAAAAAAACAAAAAAACATAAAATATTAAGGGGGATATTTGATGAGATTTCTTGTTTTCTTTGAGATTCTTTCCAGAAGTTAAAGGTCTCATGAAGTTAAAATAAAGTTTTTTAGATGTTAGTATATCTATATCTATATCTATAAGCTAGTGTGCACCAAAAAGTGACAAAAATAATACCGATATAAACATGTAAAGCTTGTATTTTTTCACTGCCGCCTAAATAGATCAACGGTTTTATTCACGTCACCTCATACTTCAGTTTCTCATCAAATCTTTTGACCAATCAAATGCTCTCTAGCACCTGACATGCCCCGCCCCTTCAAGACGCTTCACATTCGATGTGCTTGAGCTCAACCACTCTCACTGGCAGAGCTGTGATAAAAACAAAACGCTATTTGCTGTTTTTTAAAAAGGGGAGGAGCTACACTATGTCCCACCCTCTCTCTTTATGTTTCAGTTGAGATTACATCAAACATCGAATAAGAAACGCACATTTCAAAGCACTTCAAGGGACCTTTAAGACTCATCCAAACCTAACTAAAATATATTGATCAACATTTTTTATTGTGTGCAATTAAACACCGCCCAAATGTATACGCAAACAAAAAAGACCTAAAGTTCACTTCACCAAAATTTTCATACAAATTTTTCAGATGTTAAAAAATAAATACCTATAAATACATTGTGCCAATCATGTTTACGTAAATGTTCGTCTGTCATTAAAAACATTTAGATTGAGGGGAGGAGTTTTGACAATTCAAGACTACCATACAAGCGAAAGCAAAATCCAGAATGACATCACAGAGCACTTTATGACAAACATAGTGTGGAATACAAAGACATTGAATATAAAGACAGATTGTGGCTCCAGTATTAAACTGAGCCTCTGACATCGGCTCGCTTCTGGACTAAAAAGCTGCACATAAACACACCAAATGGACAACAGATGACTGAAAAGAGAGCACTTGTTTAGAAGTGTTTAGTACCATTATTACAGTAATTGTCATTCACCACAAAGGGTTTTGCTTGTGCAAATATGTCTGATATCCATATCGTTTGCATATATTTGATAAATGTAGCAAAACTACAGACAACTTCTTCGTGTTCCTTCTTTTCAAGAATTTTTTACTTGTAGTTATGTCACTTCAGTTTTTGTTCTCACGCTTTGATTTGCTGCTGAATAACCAATCAGAGTGCTATCTTCAGCCGACGGCTGATGGCGATTTTACGTGTTGAATCAGGCCAATATGATCCAACATTAACACGATGAGAGGCGACCAACAGCCCAACGATACACAACAGCCGACAGTCAGCTTGGTGTGTTTGAAAAGTAAAAGTTCATTCATTCATTTTCTTTTTGGCTTAGTCCCTTTATTTATCTGGGGTCGCCACAGCGGAATGAACCGCCAACTTATCCAGAATATGTTTTACGCAGCGGATGCCCTTCCAGCTGCAACCCATCACTGGGAAACATCCACACACACTCATTCACACACACACACTATGAACAATTTAGCTTACCCAATTCACCTATACCGCATGTCTTTGGACTTGTGGGGGAAACCGGAGCACCTGGAGGAAACCCACGCCAACACGGGGAGAACATGCAAACTCCAGACATAAATGCCAACTGACCCAGCCGAGGCTCGAACCAGCGACCTTCTTGCTGTGAGGCGATCGTGCTACCCACTGCGCCACCGTGACGCCCGGAAAGTAAAAGTAATAATAATAAAGTAAAAAATAATGTGCGTTGACTGTGATATCTGTAAACCTAATGTTAGTTGCCATGATTTTTAGAATGACTTATCATGAAAAGACGAATTTAGTCACAAAAAAAAATATTATTGGATTATGGTCATTTCGCAATAGTTCTGCACGTATAAAATATCTCTAAAAATTTGCACAAATATGTTATGGAAATGTGCAATGCTATCTCACGACAATTCGTAACTTTTTGATTTAGTGGCTAATTCGTATAAATTCGTACAATTTAATTTGTTCAATTTAGTATGATTTGCTTATTTCCCAATGACGGTTGGATTTAGGGGTGAGGTTTGGTGCCATGCCTCCTTTTTAAAATCATACATTTTTGTATGACTGAACTCATACGAATTCATACTAATTAGCCACTAAACTGACAAAACATAAAATAGTTAATTTTCCTTGTGAGATCAGGCTGAAATGTGCCTAGGGTTGCTTTGGAAGCTGATATTCCAAATTTGTTAAGGAGCATAATGTAAATTTCCATCACACGCTTGAGGTATTTGGCCACTTAAAATGACGTGGCAAAAAAAGAAAAAAAAAGAAAAGAAAAGAAAAGCAAGGTAGAAACCAGCAACAATAATAAATGGTATGAAAATATATGGAAGATAATGTGTTTTTTGAACCTTAAATATTAGTGGTGTGACGAGACAACGAAGTTGAGATGACTAGAAAAGATAATTTGATTCATCTAAAAAATTTAAGGCAACAATCATTTTTTTTACAGTGTAATGAATGTTATTTTACTTCTATTTTAATGAATTCTATGCAGTAAAGGACATGCAAACACTCCAAATTATTTTGCAAAATCGTGAAAAAAACCCTCTGTAAAATATTGTAACACGAGATCTCGTCACACCCCTTTTTAAAATACAGTGCATCCGGAAAGTATTCATAGCGCTTCACTTTTTCCACATTTTTTTATGTTACAACCTTATTCCAAAATGGATTAAATTAATTTATTTCCTCAAAATTCTACACACAATACCCCATAATGACAATGTGAAAAAAGATTTTTTGAAATTGTTGCAAATTTATTAAAAATAAAAAACCTGAAAAATTACATGTACATAAGTACTCACAGCCTTTGCCATGAAGCTCTAAATTGAGCTCTGGTACATTCTGTTTCCACTGATCATTCTTAAGATGTTTCAGCAGCTTAATTGGAGTTCACCTGTGGTAAATTCAGTTGATTGGACATGATTTGAAAAGGCATATACCTGTCTATATAAGGTCCCAGGGTTGACAGTGCATGTCAAAGCACAAACCAAGCATGAAGACAAAGTAATTGTCTGTAGACCTCCAAGACAGGATTATCTCGAGGCACAAGGCTGGGGAAGGTTACAGAAAACATTCTGCTGCTCTGAAAGTTCCAATGAGCACAGTGGCCTCCATCATCCGTAAGTGGAAGATGTTTGGAACCAACAGTACTCTTCCTAGAACTGGCCGGCCATCTAAGCTGAGTGGTCGGGGGAGAAGGGCCTTAGTCAGGGAGGTGATCAATAACCCGATGGTCACTCTGTCTGAGCTCCAGCATTCTTCTGTGGAGGGAGGAGAACCTTACAGAAGGACAACCATCTGTGCAGCAATTCACCAATCAGGCCTGTATTGTAGAGTGGCCAGACCACTCTTTAGTAAAGGGCACATAGCAGCCCGCCTGGAATTTGCCAAAAAGCATCTGAAACAAAATTCTCTGGTCTGATGAGACTAAATTGAACTCTTTGGAGTGAATGCCAGGCGTTACGTTTGGAGAAAACCAGGCACTGCTCATCACCAGGCTAATACCATGTATTACAATGACCCAAAGCACACCGCCAAAATATTAATGGAGTGGCTTCACAGCAGCTCTGTGAATGTCCTTGAGTGGCCCAGCCAGAGCCCAGTTCTAAATCCTATTGAACATCTCTGGAGAGATCTGAAAATGGCTGTACACTGCCGCTTCCCATCCAACCTGATAGAGCTTGAGAGGTACTGCAAAGAGGAAAGCTTGTGGCATCATATTCAAAAAGACTTGAGGCTGTAATTGCTGCCAAAGGTGCATCAACAAAGTATTGAGCAAAGGCTGTGAATACTTATGTACATGTGATTTTTCAGGTTTTTTATTTTTTAATAAATTTGCAACAATTTCAAAAAATCTTTTTTCACATTGTCATTATGGAGTATTGTGTGTAGAATTTTGAAGAAATAAATGAATTTAATCCATTTTGGAAAAAGGCTGTAACATAAAAAAATGTGGAAAAAGTGAAGCGCTATGAATACTTTCCGGGTGCACTGTATGTAAACCCATTGCATTACACCAAACACACACACACACACAAAAAATCTTTTTAGCAATGTCATACGTTCACATTAAAAAAGTTTTTTAAAAAGTCTCTTTTTTTGTACAACTTTTTTTTAACTAGCTGTATTAAAATTTGTAATTAATAGCCATATTAGTATTAAGACTCAACTGCTGTTAAAGACTTTTATTGGAATGAGGAGACATTTACACTGAAAGCACTCATGCGCAGGTAAAGTCTTCTGAATGTTTGAAAGGCTGTGGCAAACTTCCAGCACCCGCAGGGCTGAATGCTCATGAAACACTCATGAACTGCACTCTCTTGCCTAGTTAACAGGTTAGTTTGCTCCGTGAACATGAACTGGGAAGTTAGGTTAGGATAGACAGATTAAAGAAAGTGTCCTAGCAAACCTGCAGTGATATTTGGGTCAATTTATAAAAGGAAAACAATTACATTTTAAAAGTGTATATTGAGTAGTATACTGGCATTTACAGTTAAAGTCAAAATGATGTTTAACAGAGCAAGGAATTTTTCACAGTATTTCCTATAATATTTTTTTTTCTGAAGAAAGTCATATTTGTTTTATTTCGGCTAAAATAAAAGCAGTTTTAAATTTTTTAAAAACCATTTTAAGGTCAATATTATTAGCCCCCTAAACCATTTTTTTTCCCGATTGTCTACAGAATAATCCACTGTTATACAATGATTTGCCTAATTACTCTAACTTGCCTAATTAACTCAATTAACCTAGTTAAGCCTTTAAATGTCACTTTAAGCTGAATACCAGTATCTTGAAAATATCTAGTAAAACATTATGTACTGTCATCATGGCAAAGATAAAAGAAATCAGTTATTAGAAATAAGTTATTAAAACTATTGTGTTTAGAAATGTTCCTTCCATTAATAAAATATATAGGGGGGCTAATAATTCAGGAGGGCTAATAATTCTGACTTCAACTGTATATGGCAAAATTACTAGACTATACATAGTAATATTTATTTTGATTTCCTGACCTCTTTATAATGCATTTACTGTAAAAAAAAAATATATATATATATATGCAGGCCTTGCGTCTTGTTTTTTTTTAGGAGGCATGCATGTCTTACCCTGGAGCCCTGGATGAACCATGTTGTGCTCTAGAGTTTCAAAGATCTCTGAAAGCTCCTTCTCACTTTATCTAGCCCTCAGCTGCGATCATAGCACTGGGCTTTGATCAGAGGAACACAATCAGATGACATGAACACATGGCTGTACGCAGGGTCTCAGAAATTCCAAGGTGAAAAACAAACTGGATTTGCTTGGGGGCTCATGGGGGTTTCCATCCCCCAGAAAAAAAGAGTCCTCTTATCTTCAGCTGTGCATTTTAGAATATACTGAAGACCAAAAAATTGTTAACAATACTGTAGCATGTTAGTCTTTTAACATTTTTATTCATGTCAATACAAGAGTATAAAAATAATAATAATAATAATAAAAAATGGGTTTGGAATTAAAAAGTTAACAGAGCTGTCAGTTTCAGGTAAACTATTCCTTTAAATTTTGAGCACAGAAAGACTTGTTAACCCTACTCACACTGTGATTTAGGCCCAATTCCAATACTACCCCCTACTCCTTCCCCTTGGAAATAAAAAATTTTTATTAATCGTTTTTTTTTTTTAAAAGCATGACCGTAAAACACGAACGCTGTTATGAATGTATTAAAACATATGCTTGTTTGTTGTAAAAATTCTTAATAATGGCCAAAAGTACTAAATTGTGCATCTCCTGACTCATGTGTGCAGCCATGTTGCCGTTGTAGCTGGCGGATTCTGGGAATTTTCGTACCCCTTTCTAGGTTTCTAGTGTGGTCCTGGAAAATATTTGCTTCAAGGGCTATTTAGCCCTTTCTCTTAGGCTAAGGTATAGAATTGGAATAGGGCCTTGGTCGTCTAAAGCCCTGCTGACAATGTGAAATTTCAGCCACGATTTTGTCATCTGAGACAAATTTGGGAAATCCTAAAAGATTCTTGAAATCCTAGGCTAAAATCTGTGGTCTTTGATCGTTGGTTTTACATGTTCACAGACAGCCGCTTAATGCCCGTTGCGATCAGATTTTTCCTCCGATGAAGTTCTGGCAGTATCAGAAGATTTCAGAAACTTTCTTGCAGTGTGACAACAGCTGCGATGAACGTCAATTCAAGAACCAAAAGGAGCACCACATCTGAGGGCGCAATCCATGCGACAACTCAAATAGCCATGGGGAAATGTCAAAACAGTTTTTTTTCTTCCTGGTTTTAATATTGAGGCATGCTGTATGCAAAATTGCCGCTACAGATTGTTTACGTTTGCTGTGAGGAATCATTTCAGAACACGGGGATTATAAAAAAAAAAAAAAAAAATCGCACAGTGTGAGCCAGCCTTAAGGCCCTGTCCACACAAACACAGGTATTTTTAAAACTGCACTTTTTTTCTACGCAGTTTCACTGTTTGTCTACATGGAAATGCATTATCAGGTGACTAAAAACCAAAACTTTCTGAAAACTCTGGCTAGGGTGAAGATTTTCTGAAACAGTATGGTCATGTGGATAATAAAACCAGAGTTTTCGCCTTATGTCATTTTTTCCTTTCTGATTGGCCGGATTTTTGCATGTTCGTAGCAAACGTATTGCATATTCTGCATTGTTTGACTGCGGGATGGTAATCCACATCTGTTCTCACGTTTGCATTGGCTTGTATGCAATTTACTAGCGAAATATACTTAATTCCCCGTTTGGTGTCAACTCAGCATAAGGGTGTCATAATCTTCGCCTGTTGGTTTGGCGTGCACTTAGTGACAATCTGAGAGTGTATGGGTGTTTGCCAGTACTGGGTTGCAGCTGGAAGGGCATCTGCTGTGTAAAACATATGCTGGAATAGTTGGCGGTTCATTCCGCTGTGGCGACCCCTGATGAATAAGGGACTAAGCCAAAGGAAAATGAATGAATGAATGAATGAATGAATGAATAATAACTAAGTGTATGTGTCATCGGTTTGAGATGTTCACATACAGCTGCTATAAATGGCCATTGCAATCAGATTTGCTCTTTGAGTTCTTTAAGTTCTGGCAGTAGCTATGTTTCCATCTTCCATCTTTATGCACATTTTAGAATATCACATTAAAAAATGCTTAATGGAAATGCCAAGATACGCATACATTTTGAAAATGTGCATTAAAACTCATGTGATTTTGTTCTAACAGATCATGTGATGATGATAAAAATTGGCGAGATGGGACGGCATTGATAGTTAGTTAAATATATTAATAGGTATTTAGGTATGGGATATAACTAAGGTAAGACAATGCAGATGAACAGGGTAAAAAGAACTAACCAAAACAGACAAATATGCAGAATATTTGCTCACTCACTTTACTTTGGCTTATTCTCTTCTCGGTAGTGGAATGAACCACTGATGAACAATATTTAGCTACACTAAAATATTTAGTTTAGCTAAATATTTTAAATGGGTAGCTTGACTTTCATTTGCAGGCTCTGAGTTTGTAGCATGAAGCTACAATTTAAAAACAATGTAGTTTCCCCAACATGTCTCTCTGCATGACACAGAACTTCATCCCCTGTGGCACAACTGTCAATAGAGGAATGGCACACATACATAACTGTTTGTGTGTGTGTGTGTGTGTGTGTGTGTGTGTGTGTGTGTGTGTGTGTGCGTGTATGTGTGTGTGTGTGTGTGTGTGTACTGATTTGGGTGGTTTACAAGAACAAAAATTGCATAATGGCATGGATTAGGTATTACAACACTGAGGTGGTTTATTAGGACATGCCTTATGTCATCATAAACATTTTTAAAAAACGCTTAAAAACACTTAATTTTGTCTTATGCATTCATAATTTGCCACAGTTTTGCTGTGAGAATTGGGTTTAGGGATAGGGGTGGTGCAGGGCCATATAATAACAGATTTTTACAGTATAAAATACATTATGCCTATGTACAGTCCCTATAATTCACCAATACCCACATTTTCATTCTTCATTTGAGGGCAAAAAGAAGTTTAAAAAGGCAGATTGACAATATACTGTTTTTCAACACACATGCTGCAGTTTGATTGGTTTTAAATGTTTCACACTGCTTTTGTGTACACCTTAGCACAACAATGATTGCTGAAAGAGAAGCAGTTTCATAAACATAAACATAAGAGAAACATAAACATCTGGCAAACAGCCTTCTTTACAAGAACCATCACCATCGCACGTCATCTTTACATTGTTTTCTATTTACCATGGACAGACAACAAATGATGCAGCAAATTCATAGAAAAGATGCGTTGACCCTTCTCATTCGGTGTGTGTGAGCCCCTCTTTAAAATCTTTAAAAAGCCTTTAAAAATGTTCAGCGAGTACATCTGTACCAGCTCTGCAACTTCACTTGCTGGGTTCCACACAATAGATTTGAGTTGGGACAACATGAAGGAATTAAGTTAATTTATTAGTTTTTCCTGAATTTAAGTGGATTGAACATAAAACAATTAAGTTGCCCCAACAAAATCTCAAGAATTGTGTTGTTTCATCTCTTTTTAAATAAGTAGTTTGAACAAGCAACAAAACATATTTTTTTGATTGTGTATACATGAAGCTACTGTTGTTTTGGATGTTGCTCTTCTGTTTCACCATTGTTGAATGAGAAACAAGTCGGGAAGAGATCGCATGTCAAAGAAAGCTGAGTTTTAGTACATGCCCAACGATTGCATAACCAATGGCCAATGGCAGCTCAAAGTTTTTTAAGAGTCCAAACAAACTTCCCCAAAAGTTCACTTTGGTGAACTGTATCGAACTGTCAAAACAAACTCAAAACAAATTTAATTTCAGCCAGATTTTTGGTCACACTTTATTTTGATGGTCTGTTTGTTGAATTTAAGTTACATTGCATTTACATGCCAACTAATTCTCATTAGATTATAAGTAGACTGTTAGGTTGGGGTTAGGGTCAGAGTTAGTGTAAGTTGACATGTACTTGCAAAGTTTCTTATAGTCAGTTAAATGTCTGTTGAAGGAGCAGTATCAACAGATATTAAGCAGACAGTCTACTAATACTCAAATGGACCATCAAAATAAAGTGTTACCAGATTTTTTTTTTTCGAAAAAATGTCATTACAGTTTGTTTTTCGATTTCATTTGTACACTGAAGCTTTTTTTACAACCCAGGTTCATTATTGATACGTACCTCTAAATGCATTTCTGGAGATTGCGAAATTCGTCCCAGGAGCTACGTTTTTTGCTGTTTTTGTTTCCCCACCACCTTCTCTAAACCCAACTGATAGTGTTTTCAAAAGCACTGGTTGACCCGATCACCCCTTCTCTAAACCCAATCGGCAGTGTTTTCAAAAGCAGTCCAGAAAAAAAAAGCCTTCGCGATTGCCTGATTTTTATCACGTTTTGAGATCTTACCACATTCTCACCCAGTAATTTACTTGTTTATTTTATTTTTATTTTATTTGCTTTTTGTTTTACCTGCTTTCTGGAACTGTTCTTCGCCGGACTCGAACCCCATCATCACGGACAACTCCTCTCGGTGTCTCAGGTCCACCGACGTACATGGCAAGCTACTGGGCAAACTGGTAACAGCGGAAAAGCCATCCACACAGAGGTAAACAGTCAGCTGGTAGCGCAAAAAGAAACAGAAGCCGTCGGCGGTGTCATACCGCCTTGTAGCGTTCATTTTAAAGGCAAAGTGCAGCCATATGTACCTCTGGCTGCATAATTCGCGGTCTCCAGAAATGTATACAGGGTTACGTTTTTCACAATAAGCCTCTGTTGTTTTTTTTATCTCACCTTTGTGTATTGTATAATTTTTGACCATTGAATAATTTCTGTCATCATCCCCCTATGAAAACACATTTCTGCTACTGAATAAAAAAATAAAAAAATGAAAACGTTATTACAACTTTTTAATCTCAGAATTTTTTCAGAATTGTGAGATTTAAACTCAAAATTGTGAGCTATAAAGTCAGAATTCTGAGGCATAAACCCACAATTTCAAGAATTAAAAATTCAGAATTGTGTGATAAAACTTAAAGTTGCAAGAAAAAAGTCAGAATCCTGAGAAAAAAATGTTGCAATTGCACTTTCTAATATCAGAATTACAATTTCTGACAATTCTGTGAAAAAAAAAGTCGCAATTTGATTCACCACCCCCGCTTCATCAAATGAATGAATAAATGTATTCATTATTTAATTTTACTTCTAAGTTCTCACTCTTCAACACACGACAGAACTTTACTTTCTTCAAAAACATGAAGCAAGTTAAACACAGCACATTAACATGATTTCCCATTCCTCTTCTCTCCTCAATACCCTGTTCATGTGTTTTAAAACCAGCATTCAGTTTACTAGCCAAACTGGACAGAGCTCAAGCAAAGTCTATTCAGTCGACAGCCAAGAGGCCATTTACTCCAGGGGACCGCAACCTTTACTTGAAGCATTTAGACCTCGCTTTTAGTATCAGGCATTGGTCCATGACATACCTGACACCAGCTTTTGTTATAGCATCCCTATTCAGACTCCTAATTTGAGTGGGATTATGCCTAATGAAGGTCCATTCCAAAGTCTGTTGTCTTGCAGGCAATTTAAAGTATTATAGTGTCTCTTCTTGTGTTTTATCACTTTGTTTTCATGGTTACAATGAATTAAAAGAGAGTTTGATAGCTCAAACTTAAATATTGCTACTTTAAATAAGAATATAATTAAAAACTTTGATTTTGTCAGGACAAGAACATAGGTTATATCAGAAGCCCATATTTTACCGCTAAAATCTAAATGTGTGGTAATCGTAACCCTCTTGACGTTTTCTCAAAGTCTTGGCTTTTCTGTACTGTCAGCACTTCTGTGAAGCAAACAGCCAGAGGTCACAAAATACTGAGTGTATCAGATAACAGATCGCTTTAGCTGGCCGATTCTGGAGATACCAGGAGATGATTGGCATAGATTAGCATATACTATGCAACTGATATGTTTAAAAGCTCTAACATGTAACGTATTTCTTTCTTCTTGTGATAAATATTTCCAAAAGACAAGATGATAATTGTTTTTAGGTTTACGTACATCTCAATAAATCAATAGAGATGCTATCCAATCATTAATGAAAAAGTTAAACTCATTTTAGGTGAAAGATTTCACAGAGGAGATGCAGATTTCGAGATCAACACATCAACATTTTTTAAAAACTGAATTGCAACAGATCCTATTGCAGTACCACAATCACAGTTCACAGTTTTCAATCACGTGGCTCTGGTGACGCGTGAAATTCAGATAGAGGACAGGAAGTAAAAATCTGAATGGGAGACATAGTGGAAAGTCAGTATTTTTGCGATTTATACCATCTTTCAAAGGAGATATAAATAGAAAATAACCACATATGTTGGGCGTGATCCTTACATTATGAAGAGCGCCGAGTTTTCTACTGAACTAAAATATATTAGCCTGTCATCGAGGCGGTATATACTGTGTAAGCTATTACGTTAGATGAAAAAATACTACAGTAAATACTATAGTGTTTGGAAGCATACTATAGATAATTACTTGAATTAAACTGTCGTAGTAATTATATTGTTGCTGTGGTATGACACAACTGTAGTAATAAACAAATTATTTATTAGGCTTCAGTTTTCTTCGCTTTAATTATACACCATCACAGCACCACAGTTTAAACTAACGTTATTTATTACAGTTTATCAGTTTACTGTGCTACAGTATTCTGTAGCATTCATTAACAAAGAGTTTACACATTATACACTGTGGTTCAAAAACATGTTTATTATAAATTACTATAGTTTTTTTCCTCATGCTGATATCTTCCAGACATCACGAAATAACAGATGAAAGCATACAAAAGCGTGAATGCATAGTCTATATTATTATTTATTTATTTTTGTAAGAGGGAATGAACTTACCATCAACAAACATTCACTGCTGCTTCACATCTCAATGTTCACGTTACAGTTGTTTATTCTGCCGAAACGCCAGTAAAGACTTGGATTATTACAAAACAAGATGGATATTTCATTGCAGCGATTACATGGCAGGGTGCGTTATTTATATTCTCCTGGATTTTGTATAAGTGTGGTGGTGTTTGTATCTGATTTTTATATAACACATTAGCATATTTATACACATAGCTAGGCCTGTATATAATCTTTATTGGTGCTGTCAAATGAATTATCGCGTTCAAAAAAGGTTTGTACAGTAGTAGTAGTAGGTGTTGTAGTAGTAGTAGTAGTAGTAGTAGTAGTAGTAGTAGTTGTTGTTGGTGTAGTAGTATCAGTAGTAGTAGACGTTATAATAGTAGTAGTTGTTGTTGTTGGTGTAGTAGTAGATGTTGTAGTAGCAGTTGTGGTTGTAGTATCAGTAGTACTAGTAGTAGACGTTGTGGTAGTAGTATCAGTTGTAGTAGACGGTGTTTTAGTAGTATCAGTAGTAGTAGTCGTTGCAGTACTATCAGTAGTAGTAGTCGTTGTTGTAGCAGACATAGTAGCAGTAGACATGTTGTAATAGTAGCATTAGTAGTTTCTATAGTAGTAGTCGGTCTAGTCAGTATTACTGTTGGCCTTTTTTTTTTTTTTTACTTTACTTTTTTCATTATTACTATCATTATATTACTTTCATTATTGTCACTGCCCACCACTGATTGGTCCCTTTCTATCCATGTTTTATTTCTATCTATGTTATTTGCTTCATTTACGACTGTTATGCATGCTGTTTATGTATATATGTATCTTTTTTTTTTTTCTCTTACGTATGTACACTGACATGTTCACCTAGTTACCATTACATGCACACACATGCACCAAACACACACAGACATGCAAATACGTGCACCTGCCAGTACCTGACTGTATTGTTGTTGTTGTTGTTTTTTCATCTGTTTTTGTTGTTTTGTTCTCTTTGTATGTGATCCCAATTTATGTATCCCTTGCATATTCTAATAAAAAAAAGGTTTGCACACATGGATGTATTGAAAAAAATGTTTATTACATGCTGCCTTTTCTTCCGTTTTTCAGTCAGTTTCTTGAACTTTCCCCCCTTTATGAGCAAAGACTTTTGGAAGTCTATAAAAGCTGTTCGGCATTTTTTATTTTGGCCGATTTAAACAATTATAAACAACACAAAACATAAACATTTTGATGTTCTGATAGCGATTCCTATGTAGAAGAATCACTTCCTGCCCTCCATCTGAATTTCACGCATCATCAATGACGTCATGTGAAAACAACCTATAGCAATATCTTTAAAGGGCACCATTTAGCCTCTCTTTACAAGAAAAATGTGTCTGTGAGGTTTTAGCTCCTTAATTGTTCCTTTGTGGCCACAAATGTGGACCCATTGGCCATGGAAATGAATGAGAAATACCAAAATTGACCATTATTTTCATTATTTGTCCAATACAAAGCATAACATACACAAACATACACCTAAACGAAAGTCTGAGCCTATAAAACATGCTCAGTGTGACTCTCTCTCGCACATACAGTTGCAGCTACAGTATCTACATACAGCAATTTACATTACAAATGAATATACAGGAGTTTCAAGACAGAAAAGCATGTGTAGCAAATTTCAATATATATTAATACTGAATGTTACATAACTCTATATGTATGACATCATGTTCAATTCCAAAGTGATGCTTAATTGTCTGGCAATTGTGGTATGTTTTGGTTTTGAGGTATGAATTAATTTTTATCTGTCTAGACTATCAATTTGATCTGTTTTTCCAGTCTTTATTAAACAGACTCCCTCACTTACACAGTAACTTAATTGTTAAGGACAAAACCCACACACACACACACACACCCACCCACACCATCAGTGCATCATCTCAGAAATCTAAACACTCACACTGAGGCTTGACACAATGTGTTAGGAATATGTGGGACCCACATTGCCAGGAAACACCAAGAGAAGGTCTTCCCATCAGATTGGCTGAAAGCAGTGTGAGTCAGTGAGCCACCGTATTGTCTGTGTGTTCATATCTTGAGGGCATGGAGAGCCGTTTTGATGTAGTAATGAATAAAATGAACATGTCTCCTCCTCCTCAGACCTGCCTGACTCAAGATATGCTGCCCTTAAGATAGATATAAGATAGTGTTTCAAGACTTATTCTGGCAAGAGGAGGGACAATAACACAATGTTTTCCCTCACTGTTTTCTTGGTTTGCATTTAAGCCTCAAGAATTCATTCATTTTCCTTTGGCTTAGTCCCTTATTTATCAGGGATCGCAACAGCGAAATGAACCGCCAACTATTTTGGCATATGTTTTATGCAGCGGATGCCCTTCCAGCTACAATCCAGTACTGGGAAACACCCATACACTCTCACATTCACACACAAACACACATTCATACACTACGGCCAATTTTGTTTACCTAATTCACTTTTAGCGCCCAGCCGGGACTCGAACCAGCTACCTTCTTGCTGTGAGGCGATGATGCTAACCACTAAGCCACCGCGTATAGCATGCCGTCATATTGCAGTGCTTAACTGTTCTAATGTGGACGCATTTGAACATGAAGGTGTGATCCCAGTTAAAAAAAAGAATTAAAAAAAATGTAATTTCACTGTCGTGGATGAAATAAGTTATATCAATTTATGTTTTTTTTTCATTCAGATTTCAGATGTCTTTTTTATTTATATATCTCTAAAATGCTATATTTGTTTTTACATAAACTATGCAGTTTTATGCTCTATTTAATATTTATTTTCCATAAATAAACAAATCGTTCCAGTAAGTGTAAAACCTTAAAATCTCGTGACTATGGTGGAATCTGGTGGCTTATAAAAATCTCAAAATATCAAAAATAACATTAGAAAGTACACGTACATGACCAATCAAAACAATAAGATAGAGTGCAATAAGTGGAGACATAAGTTATTATAAAATATAGCCAATGGTAATGCAATGTCATTAGGAAGAAAATTAATTATTAAATTATTAAAAATGTAGGTGTTGCAATTTAAAAAATGCAAGATAAACACTCGCGCTCACTATTTGCTCGCATGCCAACCATAAGAGGACAAGAGATGATGCCAACCATAGAGGAATTCTTGAGGTATCCATAATCCTGGACCAGGCCGTATCCTGAGCAGATGATGTGGCGGTCATAGAGGAGTGGAGAGCATGACAATGATTCCTGAAAGACCCCAGTGACAGATGAGTCTCCGCATTGGTCCCGTGGGCCAGCCTGTACACCCATCGGTGATCTACTCAGACCTGCAGCTTCTCCACGATGGACGTCCAGCATTCTCCAGCCACCGGCACCTAGACTGCAACTCTGCACAAGAAGTTAGGCCAGAGGAGAAATGGTCGTGCCCAACTAAGCCTGGTTTCTCTCAAGGTTTTTTTCCTTTACTTTCGTCAATTGGTGAAGTTTGTTCCTCGCCAATGGCTTGCTTGGTTTGGGATTTGTGGAGCTGTTTGGAACTTGTTCAGCAGTGAAAATTAAACCACACTGAACTGAACTGAACTAAACTGAACTTCAACTCTGAAAACTGGACTGACACAGTTTCATTTTCAATTTACTAGAACTTCTATGTTAAGCTGCTTTGACACAATCTACATTGTAAAAGTGCTACAGAAATAAAGATGAATTTAATTGAATTTAATTGAAAAGGTAAAAATTGCAAGATGTAAACTTGGAATTGTATTATCATGTGTATTAAAATTTTTATGTGGTTGATAGAAGCAGACTTCCATAGTTCTCTCTCTCTTTTTCTTTTCTTCAAAATCTCTTTTTCCTGCCAACATACTAAAAGCATATCCTCTTGAAGCAGCACAATGTGTAAGCACCGATGCTATCAGAGTAACAGAGGGATGCAGCTCTGGCCAGATGAAAGGCAGTATTGTGCTTGTTGTCTGCAAGTGAAAAGCAGCTCTTAGAGGCTGAGAAAGTGAGCAGGCACTCAAAGCTGCCAAAGCCACCATGATTCCAGCTCTGTCTTTCAACACTCTGGAGTTTCTCATGGAGGTGAGCTTTGAAAATTCAAAACATTGAGGCCATTACGTGTCAAGCTCAGAAATCCACAAGAGCTGTAGACTACCTGTATTATTCACATACACTGTAAAAAAATACAAAAATATCCATAAATTAGCAGTTTTCCGTATTTTGTGCTTCATGTTTTTATTTTTTATACGTTTATTTATGGTTTGAATTGCATTATGGGACCTTGATCTTTCTTCCAACAACTTTTAACCTGAAAAAATGTAATTTTTAATAGTTTAAAGTGATATATTGTCTGGGTTGGTGTTGTATATTACGCTACAATAACCTACCAGTACATTTTACAAACTTATTCCTCTATATATTATTTCTTATACATGATATTATTTCAAATTACTAATAAATAAAAGTCAACTGTAGAGTTGAGTTTTCAACATCAAAAGTCGACAAAGCAGAGATCAACGTCCCATAATGCAATTCACAACCGTACATAAACACTTATGAATCAGTAAATATGGAAACTTTTTAATTACAGATATTTTTGTACAGTGTACAGAATCTCAAATGCACACATCCTTCTCAAAAACATGTCTGGAACATTCAGTTTTATGGACCTTTTTTCATACAAATGCAAACATAGAAGCAGCTTTGTGTGCGTCTCCCATGTGGGCTTTTTTTCAAAAGGCCTTGACAACTCTCTGAGAGAATTCAGCCATATAAAGCACTGAATAAAGTTTATTGAATGTCCTGCTGGACTCTATGGACATCTGGCTAAAGGATGAGGCGTGGACGACAGACAACGTCTCCCCTTACACATGTCCGACATTAACACTTGACCCTCAATCTGCTACACACGGCTCTCGTTTCACTCGCTGTAGTGCAACACAAGCTGCTGTGAGATTACTAGCCTCAGATAACTACTACCTGAGCAGATTAACTTACCGTCCTTTCACCAAGACACCGGATAGTGTTCACACATATAAAGTATGCAGTTTGTATGAGCATTCTGCTGTTGAGCAATGCGAAAAGTGCCAGCGTTTACCTCAAGACTTAAAGAGTGAAGGTTTAAAGATTTTGATGTTGATTGGGTTCTGGTTAATCAAAGGTTACAGGGTTAAATAGAAGAATTTAGAGATGTGCATCTGAAAACTGAAGCTGATAGAATACACATCTCGATGCATAGCCAACGATACGATACATTAAAGATACATGTGAAGCAGCTACCGATACGAT
>CAIGQV010019101.1:8142101-8155163 GCA_903798115.1 Danio jaintianensis
CGTACCTTTATTTCTGAGAGTGTATAGTGTATGTGTGTGAACGAGTGTGTATGGATGTTTCCCAGTGATGGGTTGCAGCTGGAAGGGCATCCGCTGCGTAAAACATATGCTGGATAATTTGGCGGTTCATTCCGCTGTGGAGATCCCTGATTAATAAAGGGACTAAGCCGAAAAGAAAATGAATGAATGAATAAAAAAGTCATTTTGTACACAATCATTCTAAATCCAAATAATATTTTTCTGTGGAACACATTTTTTTTAAATACTAATGGTGTGTGTCTGTGTATGCGTGTCTGCGTGTGTGTGTCTATATCTAGTATATATAGTATATGTCATATTAAACCAAAGTTTACATTCCTTCGTTCATTCATTTTTCTTTCGGCTTACTCCCTTATATATCAGGGGTCCCTTATATATCATTTGTTTTACACAGCGGAAACCCTCCCAGCTGCAACCCGGTACTGGAAAACACCCATACACCTTCACACTCATACACACACTCATACACTACGGCCAATTTAGTTCATCCAATTCACCTACAGCGCATGTCTTTGGACTGTGGGGGAAACCAGAGGACCCGGAGGTATACTACAGTGTTTGTTGCAGTTTATCATTTCACTAGTTAATACTACAATATTCTGTGTATAAAAATATAATACACTTTACTAGTATGGTTCAAAAACACTATAGTATTTGCTAGTATTTTTTCATGTGGGTTAAATATGATTGAAAATTACTTTGGCATTACTTGGTGCATGGTTCATGTTGTAACTTTTGTAATCATTATCAATTTGTAGTACATGTAAATGAAAAGGTGTTATGCAAATCAACGGTTAATTATGGAGTACCACAGGGCTCAGTTCTCAGACCATTGCTTTTCACACTTTACATGCTTGCCCTAGGAAATATCCTTAAGGAACATGGAGTGTTGGAGATTTTTCCGACTGTTATGCTGACAATTATATGTGTTATATGTGGTGTGTGTGTGTGTGTTCTGCAAAAACAACATCATGCATGTTTACAACAATACAACCGATGATTGAATTTACTGAAAATGTTTGAGTGAATTATCCCTTTAATTTACCACGTTTTGACCTTTCTGGTCTTTTAGGGTAACCTGTCATAATAGAAATCTGTAAATTATAAGACTATTATATGATATTAGTTCAGTTTAAATGACTAAATAAATAAAAAATGCAAGTCAACATTTAGGCCTAATTAAACAGAAGTTGTTGTACTTTTGTTTAACTGATTACACACCCATTACTGTAGAATTTATATAGAATCCAGATTACTTTTTTTTTTTTTTTTTTACTATTTTATGCTAAATCGCATCAAAATATTCCATATTTAGCCCATTATCATCTAACACTAAATAAAGTGATCATTTAACATTTACAAATCATGCCCATGACTGTTCACAAAAAAGTCACCTAGTGTCATCCCATGATAGTGAAGCAAAAATTGTAAAATTCCTAAAGACAAAAATTCATTAGAAAGTTCATTAGAAAAAATTTATTTTCAGGAGTATACATATCTGTATATTAATAGTCACAAACACAATGTGACTTTTTGTAAACACTAGCAAGGTAAAGCACAATGTGCCCTCAGGCTTACGTTTCAGGCAGAAACCACTGGCACTTTTAATCTGTGGGAACACAGAACTGGTTGAACAGTGTGTGCTCAAGTGTATGTTGGCCCACAGGTGTTTGTACACAATGCATGACACGTCTCTACCCTCACGCATCATGGGACGAATCAACAATTTGTCCACATTTCAGTGTTTCATAATTTACCTCAGAAAATACCAGCCAGATGTGGCCCATGTGCCAGTCTCGTGATTTGAGGGCTTGATGCCTTGATTTTTTTAATCCCTGCTGCAGTTTAACAATAATTGGTTTTACTAGTATAAAAAAAATACCCAACACTGTTCAACGTTTTCCACAACCATATTATACTAAACCACAGTTTAGTGTATAAACTAATGTATTTTACAGTATATGTTACACTTTTTCAGTTCACTATAGTTAATACTACAGTATACTTTAGCTTTAATTAAAGTTTTGTAAATACTATAATTTATACAGCAAAAAAACACTTTAAAATGGTTCAAAAACACTATAGTTGTTAAAATTAATTTTTTTTAATGTAGATTTAGGTAATGTGAAAACGTTATCTGTTTATTATCAATTTGTAGGTGTCATGCAAATCAAAAGCTAGTTATGGAGTACAGCAGGGCTCAGTTCTCAGACCATTGCTTTTCTGTAGTATTTACTATACATTACTATTATATCATTTTTTGCATGTAGGTTTGGGTAATGTGAAATCATTCAAATCACACATTATCTGACATTTATCAATTTGTAGTACATGTAAATGAAAAAGTTAATTATGGAGTACCACAGGGCTCAGTTCTCAGAGCATTGCTTTTCACACTGTACATGCTACCCCAAGAAAATATCCTTAAGGAACATGGAGTGTTGGAATGTTTCGGACTGTTATGCTGACAATACACAAATCTATATTATTTCCCTGGGGCCCAACAAAATACACCAATACACAAAACTCGTTGCGTTGTTGGAGAAAAAAGGTGACAACTTGGATCAAAATGGGATGACTTGTAGCTTGTTACTACTAAATTCAGGAAGAAAGATACTGCCTGCATCTTGATGAATAGAACTTTAAGATTTCTCACATTATCAAAGTTTATACATACATGGACATACATGGGCACTGTAAAATAAAGTGTTTCAGATAATTCATTACATGAACACAAGAATCACTCAGCACAATGGCGTATAAGGAAGTATTACAAAATTACTGTCTGTTAACATCGTGATGCTTTCCTAGAAAGGAAGAACGGGCCAAAAATCTTTCAGCAAACCACAATAATCATGGTTGCACTTTATTTATGTACTTTATGTACTTACAGTGTATACTTACCAAAGAAAATAATGGGTTGAATAAGGTAGCTACAGTAGTAGGTTTCGAGATAGAACCTAGTTATTATCCAGTCTATGTAATGAGTCTAAGTACATAGTAAGTGCATGTGAAACAGGACTATAAAAGCATCTTTACATCTTTAAAAGCATCTTTACACAACAAAGGCGGCACAGAAACCAAACCTGAAGCTAAATTTTTTAAATGTGTATTTACATAAACCGTTTTATGCAGCATAGTGTCTTTATATTGAATTCTGGGCAGAAACAGACCCGCTATAGGGCCACCTTAAATCGGCTGTGTAAACATGACTTAGGTGCTATCATTATCACTCACAGAAAAAAAGGTACAAAAACTGTGAGAGGAGTGATGCCTTTCTTTCCAGGCACTAACTGTACCTTATGAAATGCACTCTTTATGGGTAAATATGGTGCATATCAGTAACACTTTAGTATGGCAGCCTTTCGTACTTCATGCCAATCGCTAATTAGCTTGCATATTGACTGTTTAATAGTTTGAAAAGCACATTGAATGTAAGGTGGCCGACAGAGCTTCCTGTTTAGAGTCAGCAGTGTTGTCAGAGATCTGAGAATTTATTTTTTATTTTAAAATTTTCATTTTAACATCCTGGTTGTTTGCATATTTTAGTTCTGAGAGAATTTAAATAATGTTTCATTTAAAGTTAATTGTGTAATTCCATCAGATTATTAGAAAACTCACCTCTCAGATCTCCGGCAACACCACTGACTCTAAACAGGAAGTAGCCTTTTTCGTCACTTTTTGGGGTCCCCTGAGATATTCCTGTTATTTTTGTATTTGCACGTGTTGTGAGTATTTGGTTGTGTGTGTGTTGTCAAATTATTTCCATCCACCTATTTGAGCTCTCTCAGCCACCGTATTAATGCCTTATTTACTTAACAAAACAACTACCTTACTATAAGTAAGCGTTGAATTTGTTTATTGTGGCTGAAGTTGTAGTTAGTAGTGAATATAGTTTCCCACACTAAACTGTGACACTAAAAGTGTACTTATTTTAATATAGTACAGTACCTGTGTCTCAAAGTATCTTAAAGGGATAGTTCACCCAAAAATGACAATTTTGCCAACATTTACTCATCCTCCACAAAATTTAGTTTCTACTTTTAAACACAAAGTAATCTATTCTAAAGAATGTTGGGAAAAAATAGCCTTTGACTTCTATAGTAGCTAATAGCTATATTTGGATGCTAATAGCTAGTTATTTCCAACATTCTTCTGAATATCTTGTTTTGTTTTCATCAGAAGAGAGCAATTCCATGCAAATGTCAACCTTGTCATGAAAAAAATTAAGTTTTCACCAAAATAGCGAAACCCTCTCTAGGTTTTTTGTGTAGGCTCGTATTTTACAGTTTTATAAAAATACTCAAAAATGTCTCTGTCAATGTTCTCAAACAATTATATTTGATTTACCAAAGTCACACAAGTACCAATTTCACATCTGTCACATCCATAACGGAGAGGTGTCACGTCCATAACCAAGCTTTTTCCTCATAAATGCAAAAATGTCAAATAATATAAAACCAATTTTATCCAAAACCAACTCTTATCCTTTTGATTAGCATGATTTCTTTTGGGTTGTGTCTCAGAAATTCTACAAAGTGAGTTGTATACTGTGAAATTGCATACTTGGGGTCACATCCATAACGCATGTTTATTTTCCGTATTAAAAATATAAAAAATGTTTACAGATTGATATTTTTATGATCCCATAACTCTGTGGTTAGTTGTTTTGGAAAATAAAAACTGATTTATCAAAATACTGTTAACATACATTCTTTGTGTATTTATGTTTTATGTTTTTACTGCAAATGTCACATCCATATTGCTGGTATTGCTCAAGAACGAATTTTATAAAGGTTTAGAACCACCCGAGTGTGAGTAAATGTTGAGGGAAATTTCATTTTTTGCGTGAACTATCCCTTTAGGAGCTCTTTTCCCCGTCACAACCGCACCATAGGATCTTTTTTCTGGGTGTTTTTTGAGGTGTGAGGCTGGTAAAAGAGGTTATCTGGGTGCGTTATGTAAATGTCCTGCTTTCATACTGTCTGTAAAAAAAACCTGTGTCAAATTTGTAGCTCACCTCCCCAACTGTGCTCTGCGTGCGGTTTCCTCCGGGACAGCGGGATTGCGTAACGCTTCACGCCACCAGCGACTCACCTTCCCATTTCACAGCACTCACATTTACTTTTCTGCGTAAGTTACCTTTCTTCACCTTTAGTCGGAGGGATATTACAGCAATTATAGGAGCAGGGAAACATCTGTGTGCCTTCTGTTAGACATCAGAAACAATGCTGCGTGAAATTGACGTGATGCGTCAGGTGCAGCGGCTAATTGTTTTAGAACACCTAATATCCCTCAGCTTGAATCCACCGCAAAGCTCATGAAACACAGATCTGACATTTCCCGACGAAACACAAACCAATTATGTTATTGTCGGTCTACTGCTGAAAAAAATGCTTATGAGTGATATGAACATGATATGAAAATCATAGAATAAATATATAATAAAAACACGGTGGCTCAGTGGTTAGCACTGTCGCCTCACAGCAAGAAGGTCGTTGGTTCTAGTCCCGGCTGGGTCAGTTGGCGTTTCTGTGTGGAGTTTGCATGTTCTGCCCGTGATCCCCGTGCAGGTGCTCTTCAGGTGCTCCGGTTTCCCCCACAAGTCCAAAGGCATGCACTATAGGTGAATAGAATAAACTAAATTGGCCATAATGTGTGTGTAAATGAGTGTTTCCCAGTACTGGGTTGCAGGTGGAAGGGCATCCGCTGTGTAAAACATATGCTGGATAAGTTGGCGGTTCATTCTGCTGTGGCGACCCCTGATGAATAAAGGGACTAAGCTGAAGGAAAATGAATAAATAATAAAAAAAAATATATATATATATTTGTATTATTATTACTATTATTATTAGTAGTAATAGTAGTATTAATATTAGTAGTATTATTATTATTCATAGTAGCTATTGTTTTTTTATTATTTATCATGACAATTCATGTAATGCAATACAGTATTTGTGTTTTTGTGCTTTTTACTTTCATTTATAGTAATGTGAGTTCAGTTCATTCATTTCTTATTTTGTTTTTGGAATTAAATATCAGCTAGACTGTTTTTTTTGTTAGTTTCAAACCATCAAAAATGAATCATTCCTCGGTATCTTAGTTTACAAGACTTTGTTTTATCATAGATTCTCATATAACAGAAAAATTATGTATGTACAATTCTAAATACAAAGCCTCTCTATTAAAATACAGTGTGATAAAAGAATCTCCAGTATCAATAAACTCTTCAGATAATCATTGTCTTTTTTCCACAAACATATATTTACATTTCTTGTGCTCAAGCAATGCTGTAATGCAACTTAAAGCTGAAGTGTGACATTAATTCATTTCTTTTTTGTTTAAATACTTTCTATGTGAAGTCATGATCCTTAAGAGGTGCATAACATCGTTTTATTTTTAACTGAGCCATAAATGTCACATGACTAACGATTATGGAGCTCCATAAAAATGGCACAACAATGCATTTCGACAACAAACAGTTGTCAAAACTACTGTGTATTAAATATAAGGTGCACAAAAGCAATATTTGTAAATATGCATTCCCCAAACTCATAATACAGCCAATCAGCATTAAGGGGTGTGTCTAATCACTGGGTTCGTTTTGGATGTGTTGGTTGCATTGGTGCTTTCAAATATCAACATCAATCGGCAAAATTTGCTTAGTGCACCTTTATTATGTATGTATTATATGTTTATTTCACGCTTTTGCATATGAAAACTACTATAATGTAAATATTTGAAACAGAAGCTGGGTTTTCATTATGGAGCCAGATCAGTATAAAAAATAATACGTTTACAATAGAAAATTCTACATACATGCACAGCACAATTCACATTTACAAAATCCAATTGGTAAATTCAAAACACAATTCAAAAACACAAAACACAATTCGTGAACACACAAGTAAAAAGCATGTTTTTCCCCAAATTAAATTGGATGTATTTATGAATTGTGTTTTGAATTTACCAATTGTGTTTTTGAATTTACCAATTGTGTTTTTGAATTGTGTTTTTTGCATTTATGAATTGTGCTGTGCGTGTACTATGAATTTTATTTTGTAAATGTATTATTTTTGAGACTGATCTGGCTCCATATTTCCATCACCTTGTGTTAATGCGCATTGTGACGTATAGCATGAGAACCAAGTGATGAAAATGGCAAATTTCAAATAAAAATCCTTAAATTTGAAAAAAAAAAAATTATTAATTTACGCTCAAATAAGGTGGTTTTGGATTTCATGTGAATAATGGGAGATGGAAAGGCATTTTCCGAATAATTAACTCTGACATAAAGATTACATCCACATGACCAATCAGCTGTTTCCACTAATTGTGCCTTGTTTACTATTGGTTACGGTGTTAACAAGTCTAACAACTTGATGAAAACCACCCAATTCCATTTGCACTCAAACAAATGATTTTTACTGCTTGTTCAAACTTTTTTATTTAAAACGAGTAAAATCGACACAATTCTTAAAGTTTTTTGGTGGGACAACTTAATTGTTTTACGTTTGATTCACAGAAATTTATAAAAATGATAAAGTTAACTTTATCAATTTGTGTTGAATCAACATGAAGGAATTGTGTGGAACCCGGCATTTTTAACAGTGCATTTGATTATACACTGCACTGTAAAAAATGCTGGGTTCCACACAACTCCTTCATGTTGTCCCAACGCAAATCAATAAAGTTAACTTAATTGTTTTTACAAATTTAAGTGGATTCAACTTAACACAATTAAGTTGTCCCAAAACAACTCAAGAATGCTGTTGATTCAGCTCATTTTAAATATATTAGTTTGAACAAGCAGCAAAAATATCTTTTTAAATGTGATATCACAGACTTCAGCTTTAAATAATTAATTATAATCCATAAACCATACTGCAGACTAAAACTGGTCTGTATTCACCGATCTGCAAGGAACAGCTGTCCATTAATCCAAATGATGCCTTGTATAGAAAAAAACAGACGCATTTTAAAACTTTTCCCCCAGCAGATTTCAATCCTCACAAAGAGTGATACAGTTATTAATTTACGCAATCATCACATTCCTATGAAAGCTTATTTCCACCATAGAATAAAATCTAAAAAGTCATTTTGACCTTTTTCCTCACAGTTTTGATATTATAGTTTACATTTCGTACTTATTGTTTTCTAGAATTGTTTCAATCTCCCAATTGTTTCACAATTAAGAGTTTAAATCTAGCAATTTAGATTTTATCTCACAGTTCTGACTTTTTTTTCCGTAAATGCTTTTCAGTTAACATCTGAGATTATGACAGATATTTTTCTAAACGTTCTGATTTAGATGTTTTTTTTTAATCTACAGTTTTTAATCTTTTTGTGTGTTTTACTTTTCAAAATTCTAACAATTTGGATGTTTGTCTCTTTACATAATTCTGAGTTTAAAGTTTACAATTCTAATATTGCCTCAAAATTAATCTCACATTGTTTTGGTTTACATCTAACAAGTTTTACTTTTCAGTTTACATTTGACAATTCTGACCTTTTCAGAGTTCAAAATTTAGTTGAAATCTCACAAATATGACTTTACAAATCTCAACTTTAAAAATAATATTTTTATATCATGTAATTGTGACTTTCTATTTCGTATTTGGAATCTAACAAAAAAAGGTCTGAAAAAGTTAAAGCAGTTACCTTTTATTTTTTTATTCCACTGTGGAAATAAGTTTCATAGACTCTCAAAGACACCAACATGGAAAAAAGGACAAAGACTGCTCAATAGGTACATAGTTATGTTCTTAATGAAATGTAACTTAACATTAAATAGCAGTAAAGTACCTTTTAATACATCCCCCGCACTCCTGTCTGTTTTCACTTTATGCAACTGTGTCGAAAATGTAAAGATGTGTTATTTTAACACACTGATTGTCCATTATCCAGCGTCCGCGTATAATTCACACTAAAGATTCGCAGATGGGTGTGATATCTGAGTCTTGGCTATGCATTGAACTGAGTCCCGTATCGGAGTCGTCATCATTCATGTCACATGTTTTGGAAAGCCCTCTGGCCTGCTCCACCCAAACATTGTCCCCCTTAAGTGGCACCAATCTGTCCGTTTCTACAGTATTCTCCTCTTTCAGATCAGCGTCTCCTTCACCGTCCTCCTCCAAATCCAAAGAGTTCACTTTCTCCATTAAATCCATCAGCTCCTTCTCTTTAGCCCCCCATATCTCCTCAGTCAAGTTTAAATCATTCCTGATGGCCTCCAAATCAGTGTTAAGACGAAGGCCAATGTACAAACTGGTGTCCAGTTGCGTTCGGATCCTCTCTTCTTCTAAGATCACATCATTATCAATCGATGGATCTGCAGATGCTTGGGTTTCCAGAGTTGTGACCCTAAGGGACGCCTCGTCCGATGTGCTTTCAAAGTCTTTATTAGCAAGTTCCTGGTGTCGTCTTTTCATCCACCTCTGATTGAGCTCCTCTTGGATCTCGGTGGTGATGCTCTCCATTAAAGCTTCGTTCTCCGCCAGTTCCTCCTGCAGTTTGATGACCTCCTCGCATCTCTGAGCGTACTCCTCAAACTGCGCCAAAGCTTCTTCTGGACTCGTTTTGTCAGTGTTTTCATTATTGGCGTCCACTAGATATGTGTCTTGAACATAGTTGATTCCGTGCATCTTCATTCGGTCGAAGTGAACTTTAGCTTCGTATTTGTCAATCTCCCTGTCCAGCTCTTTTATCCTCTGGACCTGCTGGCGGATGGTGTGGTCTTGAGAAATGACCAGGTGCACCAGGGTCTCCATCTTCTCCATGCACGAAGCGTCTTTTGATGCGGCCTGCGCTCTCTTTTTGTTGATTTTATCCAACTTTCTGAAGGCTTTTCTAACTATTCGCCTTTGTTTCTCGTGTGAGAGAGCCATGGTGACTCTTGCGGTGCCCTTATACACACACGGGCTCTCTTTACTGAGGACCACGCGGGCTTCGGCGCTCCGTGGCCCGCTGCTCGAAAAAGACGCTTCGTTCTTCAGCAACACAAACCGGACGTTTTCCTGCTCCTCTCCCCAGGCGCTCCACAGCCGCAGGATTTTAGTTTTGTTGGGTAAAATTCGCTCGAATCCTCTCCATTTCTCCACAATGCAGTAGGACTGAGGAGAGCCGGGCAGAGACACCCGCTGCTCCTCATTCTGCTCCTCCAGCAACACCCGGACCACATCCGCGCAGGTCGTGCGCTTCGATAAGCCGGACACGAGCTTCTCTTCTCGGCAAACCCACACTGAAATTTTACTCTCCTCCGCCTCCATCTTCTCCGGCTGACAGTCTGAGGAAAAAGTTTGCTGGTGCAGGTGAGGTGAAAAGTGTTGGGTGTTGAGGTTGTTGTTAGTCCGCAGTACAGAGTGATTTTGCTTTCCGGGTGAGAGTGGTTGAGTTCCTCATACTGGATTTGGCAGGTCTTTTGGTCCTCATGTGTGCCTCACTCACTCTCTGCGTGTGTGTGTGTGCGCGTGTGCGTGAATGAGCGGACGGGACACACAGCGAGTAAACTACACCGATCACATGACCCAAAGCGGACACTCTTCATAGGCTATATGTGGGAGCTTATTATAATATACCTGTTGTGTCCATTTCTGCCAAGAATACTTAATTTAATTAATAAATATAACATAAATTAGAAAAAAAAGTTCTTTAAATTATTACGTAATACAGTAATTTAAGTAAAAATATGATTAAAAAAAGAACAGAGCACCGGGGAAAAGAACAAGGATGTAATGTAAAGGTAAAATATAGTAATAATAGCTGTGAATAAAATAAAATATTTAATAAAACAAATCAGGTGAAACAAGAAAATAAAACAAATGAAAAAACAAGGATCTGATATTTTGGAAAGTCTATACAAAAATGGCACTAAATCAAAAAATAAATACAAATAAAATAATGTAAAAACATAATTGAAAAAAGTTGAATTAAAAAATGCTGTGTAAAGGTAAAATACTACAAATAATAATATTTTTAATATTTAATCAAATCCAAATCAGGTTAAGCATGAAAATAAAGACTTTGAATCTTTTATCTTTAGCAATCTGAGCCTTCTCTCTCTCTCTCTCTCTCTCTCTCTCTCTCTCTCTCTCTCTCTCTCACACACACACACACACACACACACACACACACACACACACACACACACACACACACACACACACACACACACACACACACACACACACACATGTCTGTGAATAAAATTAAAAGAAAATAAACAAGAAAATAAAAAAATGGATTAAAAAAAACAAAGATCTGATAGTTTGATATGTTGGCTGTCTATCCAAAAAATTGCACTAAATCAAAAAAATAAATACAAATAAAATCACTTAAAACTAATTACTTTAAAAAATCAGGTGCATCAAGAAAAAAGGATAACACTGGATAAAAGAACAAGGATCTGATATTTTGGTTGTTTACACAAAACAAATGGCAGTGAATAAAATAAAATATTTTATAGAAACAAATCAGTTAAAAGCAAGAACGCTGGATAAAAAGAGCAAGAATCTGATGTTTCGCTTGTCTAAACAAAAAATGGTGGTAAAAAAATGCAGTCAAATCAAATTCCAAAATTAAATATTTAATAAAAACAAACATGGCAGTGACTTAAACTGAAGACATGCATTCATTAAATACTGTCATTAATTTGACATGATACGTAAATGAAAACAAGCAATATTTACTTGTCAACTATAGCTGAAAAATAATTCTAACCCAACAAATACCCTGATAAAATTCTAAACAGTCTAATTATGCAATATTATCATTATAGTCTGATTACTTAAAAAAAAATGTGTTACTTGAATGATTTGAGTTTTTTATGTTGCACTGACTGATATCATTGGGACCATAGCAGCATAAATGCACACAAACGTGTCAGTATTAGTAATTGCTTATTCCAAAAGTTTGCCAAAGTTATCCACCAATTTATTCTGCCAGTAAAAGTGGACAACAGGAGGTTTAGAGAGACAAAATGAGCAGTATTGTGCTGGTCATGTGATATGTGTCAGCCCCCATGAGGCCCTCCATGCAGTCAACAATAAATGAGCTTTATGAGACTGCTGATATGACTGGAGTTTCTCATGTGAGTGGACAAGATGTAAAGCCTGCTTTCCAAAGTACTGCTCCCCTTTAACCCCGGTGCATCTTTAACCTGTACTTTCCAAACCAGCAGCCTCTCCCAGCCCAGAGTTCACAGATCGACACACATGACACACACACACACACACACACACACACACACACACACACACACACACACACACACACCTTCTGAGAGTTTTTAAATGAGCATTTCTGTATTTAAGCCCGGATTTTAGTGTTTTTTTTAAAGCCTGAGGTACTTTAAAGGTGCTGCTTTCAGAGTAATGCATAATACAATGCATCATGACACAAACACTACTGTTTGCTTATATTGGTTGGTAGTTTGTGTTTTTTTTTTTACTTTGTGATAAAAGAAATGGCAAATCAGAGCAAAATCTGATTCAGTATTTCAAAATAAAAGACTACGCGATTTGCAGTTTCATTGTAAAAGCATGTTTTTAAACCATCAGCCCATTTGATGTCTTTTAATAATAGGCTTAATTTAAAAAGCCATTTTGAGTTCGTTTTCTGAAAACTATCCTGCAGCGACTCCTGCTGTTCATTCCTATGAGTGCAACATTCACAATTAAGATCTGTACAGTTCTGCCACCTAGTGTTCAGCGTTATTACTGTACGGGCAGTGTATGCAGTCTAAAACAAGCGAAACTACTGTTGAGAAAATTCATGAGCATTTATCGGCAATTATTATTACACAAAGAAATGCCGTGTTGTTAACTTGATGAGTTAAAGAAAACGTGTAATTAAAATTTAATTAACCCAAAAATTAATTTGACATTGGTTGCCCATATTTGACTCAACGTTGGTTTACAACAACCCAGATTTTTTAGAGTGCATCATTATTATTATCTATCTATCTATCTATCTATCTATCTATCTATCTATCTATCTATCTATCTATCTATCTATCTATCTATC
>CAIGQV010019101.1:8156177-8181427 GCA_903798115.1 Danio jaintianensis
GATGGATGGATGGATGGATGGATGGATGGATGGATGGATGGATGGATAGATAGATAGATAGATAGATAGATAGATAGATAGATAGATAGAACCCAACCATGTAATAATGTACTTTAATTGGTTAAGTCTTATGACTTTTAATACCCAATGCAACTCTGAGAATAATGACACCTCATTGTACAGATTTTTAATTAAAGGGACAGTTCAACAACAACAATAAAATCTGTCATCATTTACTCTCCCTTCACTTAAAAAAAGAAGTTGACTCAACTTAAAATTTTAAGGCAACCAGCTTCAGGACATTTTTGAGTTTAATCAACTTTCAACCCAATACTCCACTTGATTCGATTTGAGTTGTGTAAACTCAAAAATGTCCTGAAGCTGGATGCCTTAAAATTTTAAGTTGAGTCAACGTTTTTTTACAGTGTTGTTCAAAAACTGTAAGAGTTTCTTTCTTCTGTTGGACACTAAAGGAGATATTTTGAAAAATGTTGGACAGTAGCAGCCACTGAATTCCACAGTTTTTGTTTCTCCTACTATGGATGTCAATGGTTATTGGTTTCCAGCATACTTTTAAAAAAAAAAGAAACAAAGCAGTGCAACCACCCAAGGTTGAGTAAATAGTACTATCTCTTTAACGAAGCAACTCTCAAAAAGCGTCATGGAGCACTGGAAAAAGGTGAACAGCATAATTTTAATTCAGTTATTAAGTAGTCAACCTGATGCAGTTTTACCTTTTTACCACACAAAAAAAAAGAAAATTACAAAAACAATAAAAATGACGTTTGTGGTCAATTTAAGCTGATAGATCACTCAAAAAGGAAAATGCACATATTTCCTCACCCCCAAATGTGGTTTCAAACGTATACGTTTTTTTTCTTGTTTTCTGTTGAAGGTAGAAGAATGTTGGTAATTGGCTTTACTTAAAAAAGTGAGTAAACCCATTGCCTTATATGCATTAACTAAATGAATTAAGTGCATAATTATAAAAAAATAAGTTGTCAGCTTTACCATTCCAAGTTGCAATGGATTTACTCACTTTTTCAAGTTGTCAAATTGCTGCTTTTAAGGCCACATGTTTACTCAGTTTTTTTTTAAATTAAAGTCACTAATTGCTTTTTACAGTGTAGCCATAGAGTTCCATAATGCCAGTTTCCAACATTTTTCAAAATATCTCTTGAACCCAACAGAAGAAAATAACTCAGACAGGTTTGTGAGTAGTGAAGGGTGAGTAAACGATGACAGAATTTTCATTCTTCAATGGCAGTGAGGGCTGCACGGTGGCGCAGTGGGTAGTACGTTCACCTCACAGCAAGAAGGTCGCTGGTTCAAGCCTCGGCTGGGTCAGTTGGCGTTTCTGTGTGGAGTTCGCATGTTCTCCCTGTGTTGGCGTGGGTTTCCTCCGGGTGCTCCGGTTTCCCCCACAAGTCCAAAAACATGTGGTATAGGTGAATTGGGTAAGGTTGGGTAATAGGTGAAAAAGCTAAATTGTCCATAGTGTGTGTGTGTGTGAATGAGTGTGTATGGATGTTTCCCAGTGATGGGTTGCAGCTGGAAGGGCATCCGCTGCGTAAAACATATGCTGGATAAGTTGGTGGTTCATTCCGCTGTGGCGACCCCAGATTAATAAAGGGACTAAGCCAAAAAGAAAATGAATGAATGAATGAATAATGGCAGTGACAGTGTCATTCTACAGAAAAACAACAGCAAAAATTATCCAGACAACAATTATATCCAACTTGCTCCGTACTCCAAGTGTTCTAAAGGCAAGAATCAAGCAGAAAATGTAATCTAGACACATTTAGACATTTTTTTGTTTTTTCCTCAGTAATAATGAGAGGATGGACTAGAGTGCAGAACTCGTCAATGGACAAATCTCTGGTCCTCTGAGAGCTAAGTGGATTGTAACCTAAATTATTTTGAGTTAGGTACTGTATATGACTGTAAAGTACCGAAATGGAGATTTCAGTGCCTGTTCAAATGAAATGGCTTTTTAAAATTATTTTTGCTTTTTCAAAATGAGGATTCTTTAATGTCATTCAATTTAACATGTTGTGGTTCGTTTTTAAGCATTTGTTCAATAGAAAGTCTTTCTTAACCCTTGTGTATTGTTCATATCTTTCAATATGATGGTGGCTGTTTTTGCCCCATTGACTTTCATTATGACATTTTTTGATTGCAAATGACAAATTTGACTTATTTTCAACAGGGGAAACCAGCAACAATCAAGAATGCATGATTATATGGTGTCATGGCTTTGCAATCAAAAAATGTCATAATGAAAGTCAATGGGGCAAAAACAGCCCCCAACATAACAAAAGTATAGTAAATTTGCCCAGTGTATTGTTGAGTTTTTGAAAAATGTCAAAGCATTTTCCCAAAATATGTGTCAAAATATGATTTGTCACCAAAAATCATTCCGTTTGCTGAAACACAGAGAAAGTTGTGGCCAAATTAAGACTCAAAATCATCCCCAACAGCACACAAGGGTTAAATGTAATCCAATTGATTTAATTTTCAGTCTTCACACATTGTCCAGGCACCATTTTCAAAGTTTGGCATTATAAAAAACAATGAATGACAGCCAACACTATTTATAAGGGTCATTGTATTCAATAAATCAACAGTTATGTCTGTTGATTGGCTGTAGGCATGGGCCGGTATAAGATTCTGACAGTATGATAACCTTGGATAAAAATATCACGGTTTCACAGTATTGTGATCACTGCTCTAAAATATAATATATATTTTTTAAAAGTCTGGGTACTTTTTTCCCCTTTGAACACAATATATTTTATTTTGAGAAACATTTATAATATTTTGGAGCAGTAAACATTCATTTATTCATTTTCTTTTCGGCTTAGTCCCTTTATTAATCTGGGGTCGCCACAGCGGAATGAACCGCCAACTTATCCAGCATATGTTTTATGCAGCGGATGCCCTTCCAGCCACAACCCATCACTGGGAAACATCCATACACACCCATTCACACTCATACGCTACTGACAATTTAGCTTACCCAATTCACCTATACCGCATGTCTTTGGACTTGTGGTGGAAACCGGAGCACCCGGAGGAAACCCACGCCAACACGGGGAGAACATGCAAACTCCACATAGAAATGCCAACTGACTCAGCCAAGGCTCGAACCAGCGACCTTCTTGCTGTGAGGCGATTGTGCTACCCACTGCGCCACCGTGAGGCCCATCAGTAAACATGTCAGGCTAAATTATTCAAATGAATCATTGACTTCTGCTGTCTTCATTTGTTTCAAAAACACAGATTTAAATAAATTAATTTAAAACTGCATCTTTGGAGATCTTTTCTGCTGGAGATACTGTTGTCCTAAAAAAACGTAAATAAAAAATCGTACTCATATCTTAGGAACAGTATAGCAGAACATTTTGGCGGTTTTAAAACCTTGACTTTTCAAAACCGTGGTATACCTTGAAAACGGTTATCGTCCCATGCCTAATTGGCTGCGCTGTTCAATGTCAAAACCCATTGTAAATTTAAAACTTTGACAACCACCAGACACAAACGCACACGATAGCCAAATACGGTATGCTTCGACAATTAAGAGAATTCCCTGCAGCCTTAAACATCCACTTACCTTACTTATTGGTTAAGTCTGTTTTTGTAAATTAATAAAAACACTCTCAAACCATACAGACAACATTTTAACAACCTGTCTGTTTGAAATCAAAAATAGCAATGTTTGTTTTGTTAGCGCACATTGTTATTCTTAACAATTAATCTGTTAATACACTAGAAAAAAATGTTTGTTTTGGTAATCTTCAATCAAAATCTGACCATTTGCTTCCATGTTTGGAATGGCGGTCCAAACAGAACAGAGCTTGGGAACATCTACGTCATGGCGAGTTGCGGTCAGCCAGAGTTTTATAGGAATATTTTTTGAAAAACATCTCACAAACACTCAGAATAAAATGGTCTGACGTGTATATACCTTTATAAATGCTCTTTGTGTGTCTGAGAAGCTGATACTATGCATTCAATAACATTCTGTGTCCAGCGGTGAAGTAAAACTGGAAAAGCCGAGCACAGATGCAGAGGGGGCGGATCCGGAGCGAATCAAATAAACAAGCAAGTTTATACGTAACTGGCAGGCTATCAACAAGCTGCTGCAAGAAAACATCTCCATATATGATATTTTTACATTACCTGTAGTACTAGCACTCAGGGGCGTAGTGGTTCATTTTATTATTAATCACCTGTTTCTAAATGGTCTGTCTCTAAAAGTGAGGGGGACGTATCCCCCCCGGTTGCTACGCCCCTGCTAGCACTTCTAGTTCATTTCTGATGAGTGTATATATGATGCAAAAAAAATCTATTGAAATCAATGGGAATCAGGCTCCCTTGACCTAAACACACAGAATGCATTGCCTTGCTTAGGCTCTTAACCACACCCCTTTTACAGTTAGTTTGCACAAAAAGAAAGCCCCGCCCGCTACTCAATATTCCGTTTCAGTTGGAAGTACATCAACATACTGAAATAAAAGTCTCTGCAACATTGAAAAAGAAATTCACCACAAAATAACACCATTTACTCAACATTGTATGACTTTACTAAGGAACACAATTTTACCAGACGATATTTCCACAGACGACCAGACAAACTGTGTTTTAATTATTTATTTTATTCAATAATGTATGCATACGAAGTATCTAGAAAGCTACAAAATATCTACCACTTTATCAAGAAGGCATCAAAATCTTACGGAGCAAAGACAAGACCATATGCGATAAAGAACACACGCACACACACATACATAATAGTTTGTTTTCTTTTCTCTCAGCCTTGCTCCAATGTTATTTTTTCGTTCTCTTTTCTTCTTTCCATCATCAGGGATATTAAAAGATATCACACCTTTGTACCAAGAAAAAGCCAGAATATATAATTTTATACAAAGCACCTTTTTACAAAAACAATCTCAGCACACAAACCCAATATCTTTTTTTTTTTCATGATACTATCTGAACTAGAGAAAAAGTTCACTTTAAAGCCAACATCGTCTTAAATGGTAACGAACAGGAGGTACCAGTACCTACACATAGACAAAAATACAAACATAGATCCAAAACCGTAAGCTAAACTGCTGACATACTGTAATCGGGATTCTGCTCAAATCCGTGCTTAGTGTCCATTACTAGCAAAATAACGTCCGTTTAACATTCATCGTATTAAAAGGCATTAGTTCTCAGAAAGGAGGAACTGACGTAGCGGATGCAGCGCAGCAGTAACAGTATCACCACCCGAGCGGGCTCTGAATGAATATACTGACGTCGTCACAAAACCATGAAGAACAATACAGGAAGATCTCTATATGAAACGTGAAGGTAAGGCAAACACAAAACAATCGACGTGGTTTGCCGTTTCGATATATATGTATCGAGCGTACTTAAAAACTCCACAGTTTACTTTAAGCGGTACGACATACACAGCTGTAAAATTGAACTCAAGTCTTTCACTTTCTTGGAAAGATAATATGGTTGAGAGAAGTTCGTCAAGATTTATATCGGTTTATATCTTTAAGGTCTGAGGAGAAACACACCTTGACGTCACGTAATATAGTGTTTACTATATTCACAATTAAAAAAAAGACACTGAAATGGCTTAAAACAAGAAAACAAAACACCATTCATTAAAATTTCCATGGACTTTGAGGTTTTTTCACTTTGATTATGCACTAGAAAAGCTCTATGATAAGTCTCTCACAGAACGGAACCAAAATATATATATATATATATATTTATATCTATACGACAGTTTGCCACATCCACCAAATCTAATGCTGATATAAATTTGTCATTAATAATTATTACAGAACATATTCCACTCCGCTAGCCCATGTTCATTTTTCTATAAAATTGATATGAAGGCAATGTGGTGAATATCTTTCCACTTTTTCTTTTTTTTTGTTTTTTTTTTTGGTTTTTGATCATCATAAGTCTTTTCTAAGCTGGAAAAATCCGAACCAAAGGCACTTTCATGCTACAGTGCAGGACATAAAGAGGAGCTCGAGGAGGAGTCTCCTTCAACTTTTTGGTCTTTTTCGGATATGAAAGGCAAGATTGAAGAGTTTACATACTGTATGTCTAAATATGTCTCTGAGAGTGAAAGGTCAACCAAATGGCCAGTGCTCTTATAAAGATGACACGTCAGTTTTGAGGTGCAGTCACATTCGCGAAATTGCAGCAGAATCTTTTCAATGGCAAAAACGTTGCCAGTATCGATGAGATGAATTAATCACAGCAGCTTTTTTTTTGGTCAGTGTGGAGAAATCTTGTAAACAACTGTGTCTGAAAGCCGTTAGACGATTTTTTATCTAAAGGAGTGTCATTTGTAATTACTATATGCGCACCGCACATTTTTTTGAATCATGCAAACGATGTATGAGCAGCTCGCACGTGTGCTTTGAATCGTTTTTGCACTAATTCGTTTGTCCACAAGATGTCAGCACTGAACAAAGAGACAAAACAACAGCTAAAAAAAGGTTGCTGCCCCACACTGCCCAGCAGTTTTCAGCATGCTGTTTTAGGCCATGTCCACATGTACACGGGTATTTTGATAAACAGGGTTTTCCCTGCTTTCGTTTTTTTAAAATCTCCCTGCACACACTGGTCATACTTCAGAATATCTTAATATTTCACCCCTGTGGATGTTCAATTAATGATTTAGCAGAAAAACAAAGTCCACTCAAATAACAGGCTATTTCTATATAGTATACTTGTTCCTGCTGCTTGGAATAGTGCTACTCTGCTGTCATGGCTGGTAAAATGACATCTCTCCACTGGTTCATTCCAGTTAAATGTGGCTATTGTTTTTGACATGTGTGTGTGTTTTTAAATAAGTAAAATCTAAGTTATGAATAAGTCTAATCTAAAATGAATAAATAATTATTATTATTACAAAGCATTTTCGGTTTCCGTTTATCAGCCAAGTGCATCCAGAATTTTAGATTTCAGCACAGAATTTTATGTTGGTGCTTCCTTACTAAATACAGTAAAAAATTACAGATGAGCTGACAAGTGCATGTGTGAAGGGAAAAATGGATATCTACTATACTTTAAACGAGTATAACAACATTTTTGACAGCAAAATGACCCATTGACTGCAAGCCATTGCATGACAAACTGTGTGACTTAAAAGGTATAACTATTTCACTGTTTTAAATGATCTTGTAATAAGACAGGCCACACAGCAAGTCAGGAGAGAGTTTTCTTTGCCAACGAAGGCAAAAATGTAAAAGAAATTGCAGATATTTGAAGCAGTTTTTAGCCAGAATAAAATATTGTAACTGTTATTCTGTGTTATTTACTGTATAATTGTTGTAGTTGGGTAGGTTTTATTATGAATTTGGCTAACTCTTTATTTGAAGTATTCCTTGTTTCACATGTTCAATGTACTTACTATAGTAATTACAATTAATTATGCACAATAACATGCAGCTAATGTACATGTAATTAATCAATATTACTCAGTTAATGGTGCAGTATGTAAGTTTAACACCCAGTGGTTGAACTAGGTATTGCACACCTGGTTCAAAACACACGCAAGCGCAGGTTGCCAGATTGACGACATCAACAGTGTTCGTGCTCTAAAGAAAAGCAACGGCATGCAACAGAAGGAATATTTTTCATATTAAAAGGAGTTTTTGTCCTAACCAACACTTGAAAATTATATTTTAGAAACGGCTTCTATTTCTTGCAGCAGAACAACAGGATAAACCGACAATGATCACCTCAAGTAGCCTACACCTCATGTGCTTTATTTAGTGTTGAATGCTAACAATGTGAGTTTGAATGCCATTTTACATGACATTTATTGCCACACTACTGAAAGCAGCAGCAGACAGTTCACCTCAGATCTTAAAAATAAAATAAAACATTGAAATGGAACTTTAGAACTGTGACTCAGTGCAAGCCAACACATATCAGTGATTCAGCATGTACATTTAATAATGTTAAAGATCTTTAATACGTATTAATTAGGTTATAAACCTTACCATTTCATTGGAGTGCAGTGAGTGCACTATTCTGTGCTTCTGAATGGCTGTATTTAAATTTCTGTCGTGTTTCGTCTGGTGCAAACAGCCAAATTGCTTATCACTGCGTATCTACTTACGTAGCGTTTTGTTAGGACACGGGGTTACAATGTAACCTGCTCACCTAATGTTTATGTTCGTAATATATGCTTATTTTTATGCTTTAGAAGTGTCAAAAACGTACATACAGCACCTTTAAGTGAATAGTTACACCGTAACAAGTACACCTTGAAATAACTAAAGTCTGACATGAGTGTGTTGTGTTTTGTAGATATTTTTATATTTATACATACTTTAAATTCAATTCAAAAACACTCTTTAATGTCACACAGCCTCATTTTGTGAAGCTTTTACTTTCAAATTTTGGTTCTGGCACAGTTTATGCACCAGTACCATTTTAAAAGTATCAATTTTGGTATTATTAAAAATTACGCAACCTAGTTCATTTAAACGTCACTCTCAGCCATGTGGGATTTGCTGGATGTTTGTTATTTCAATAAATCTGCACTTCTTTTTACATCCAAAGAGTATATATAAATAAATAAATAAATAAATAAATTAAAAAAACGCATTTAGTCGTAATGTTACGTGTCCAAAAAATAATAACGTGCTGCCTGCAGTTCACATATTGGCCAACGGTGTCGCTAAAAATGATAGATTTGCATTCTATATACAGCCTCATTTACCACAAACAACCTTTTTTTCTACTGAAATTTCGTAAATGTGACTGCACCATTTAGCGATACAACCCCCCCCCCCCCCCCCCCCCCGCGCACCCCCGCCCCCACCTACCGCCCCCACTTCATACACTAAGGCACTGTGCTGTATATTGTTACACTTTGGCAGGTTTGTACTGTACAATTCCTACAACGTGACAATAACAAGAAAGTCTTCCAGCTTAGGAAAGAGCTCACAGCTTTAGTGGCATCTTTTTTTTGGAGTTCACACAACCATTGTTAAGGCTTGAAAAAATCGATTAGGCCACAGAGAGACATGGGCTGTGTGGAAATGTCGAAGGCAGCAAAGGACTCTGGGACACGACTGATTCTTACAGAAGATGAAGGAGAGCTCCGTGACGTACAGGGATGGGCTTTTTGTGAAGTTGTGGCTTCCCCAGCGGTAAAACATGTCCGACGAGTGGATCCAAGTGCTCAGGTCAAGCTGACGGATTATCCATCAACACCCCTGGTAGTTAATGCAGTGCTTCTAGTTTTTTTTTCTAGAGTTATCTTTTACACAAGAATGTCGGCGTTCATATGTGCAGTAAGGAATTGATTCTCTGCGTTTTCTTATTGCAGGTGGTGACGCGTGAAAACAGACACAGGTAGAAACTTCTCATATCACAGTGCAGTAATTCCTTAATGAAAAAATAAAAAAAGAGTAGCGTGTACAAAGTGATTTTCAAGGGCTGGGCTTCTGAATTCTCTGAATGTCCGGAATGCAGAACCGCTTTGTTTTCTGATGGCCACAAGAATCTTTTCTCTCTCTTTTTTTTATTTTCTTTTTTAAACACCTACAGTTTCTTTTCAATAGATCAATGTTATAGAATGACATTACTTTTACTTTGGGGGTGGGGGATTAAAAATACATACACTGCTCAGCATAAATGAGTACACCCCTAACAGATATCCCTTTTAAATTAATATTGTTTCTATAAGATGCTTTACAATAATATATTTGTGCTTATACATTAGATTAGTCAATACCAAAGACAAAACTGTAACTAATCTAATCAACCAAGGCTCATCCTGAAAACATACTACTATATACATTTCTGAAGAGCGCCAAATATTTCCCAGGAGGTACGTTTTTTGCAGTTTTTGTTTTTGCGAATCCACCAGAGGCTGCTGTGTACGCTTTTTGAAATCTCAAATTTCTCTCACAAGTGCCATTCGCACCTGCTGTTTTCGTGTAGATCCACTAGAGGCTGGTGTCGACTGACTGACTGATCGACTGGCCCACCCTGCTCCTTCCCTGAACCCAACCAATAGTGTTTTCAAAAGCACCGATTGACCCGCCCACCCATTTCCCTAAACCCAACCGACAGTTTTAAAAAGGAATCCAGAAAAAGAAAAGCCCTCGCCTGATTTTTACCACGTTTTCAGATTTGACCACATTCTCACCCTGTTATTTACTTGTTTATTTTATTTTTTGGCTTCTGTTTTTGTCTTACACGCTTTTTGGAACCATTCTTCGCCGAACTCGAACCCCGTCATCGTGGTCAGCTCCTCTCTGCGTCTCAAGTCCGCCGATGTACTTGGCGAGCTACTGGACAAACTGGTAACAGCGTTTTAAAAAACGAAATGCAGCCATACGTACCTCTGGCTAAATAATTCGCGATCTCCAGAAATGTATATAGGGGAACGTTTTCAGAATGAGCATATGTTGAATCTATCAACAAAAAATAAAAGCTTAAGATCACACTCCAAAAATTAGTACACTCGAATTAATATGTTGGGCAAAAATAAAACATATAAAATTGAACGAACAGGAAAAATAAAGAGAAACATAATATAAAATTTATATAAAACTTAGTTGAAATTTTGTAGTTTGGATTATTTTTTGCATTAATTTGTTTGAATTTAAATGTATTATCTTAAGGTGACCAAACTCATAATTTAATGAATGTTTAATAAAAATGTTTTGTTTAAATCCACCCAAAATTATTGGATATAATCACTGAAAAATGAATATATGTTTTTTTTTTATGCTGAGCACTGTATATATGTGAAATCGCATATACAGTGGGTATGGAAAGTATGCAGCATCATGCTGTGGGGGTGTTTTTCAGCTGCAGGGACAGGACGAGTGGATGCAATTGAGGGAAAGATGACTGCGGCCAAGTACCGGGATATCCTGGACAAAAACCTTTTCCAGAGTGCTCAGGACCTCAGACTGGGCTGAAGGTTTACCTTCCAACAAGACAATGACCCCAAGCACACAGCTAAAATAACGAAGGAGTGGCTTTACAACAACTCTGTGACTGTTCATGAATGGCCCAGCCAGAGCCCTGACTTAAACCCAATTGAGCATCTCTGGAGAGACCTAAAAATGGCTGTCCACCAACATTTACCATTCAACTTGACAGAACTGGAGAGGATCTCCAAGGAGGAATGCCAGAGGATCCCCAACTTGTTTCATCTTCCCAAAAAGACTCATGGCTGTATTAGATCAAAAGGGTGCTTCTACTAAATACTGAGCAAAGGGTCTTAAGACTTAGGACCATGTGATATTTCAGTTTTTCTTTTTTAATAAATGTCAACAATTCTGTGTTTTTTTGTCAATATGCGGTGCTGTGTGCACATTAATGAGGAAAAAAATAAATGATTTTAGCAAATGGCTGCAATATAACAAAGAGTTAAAAAATTTAAGGGGGTCTGAATACTGTCCGTACTCACTGTACATTAACATCTCACTGACACACACATATTTAAGGCTGCACTAGTACGCATTTGTGTACATTTCAGAATAAAAATAAAATGAAATGATGGTGTTTCATTGATTCAGTGAAACTCAACCCAGCCCTTAAGTCGAATGATACTGTCGCTTTATAAGTTGAGTCTACAAATGAACGTTTGTTCTGCATTCTTAGACATTCTTTCCCGCACGTTAAAAACAAAACACAACTGTACCGCGATTCACAGCTGCAGTTAAACGTCAAACACATATTAATAAAGAAAAAAATATATATATATTTATATATGTATAATTAGAAGCATCACCCAAATGTGACGTAAAATCATCTTGAGTGAGTGTTGAGCTAGAGGCACTGCCACTGTACTGAGGTCCAGAGTCTGTGTGAAAGAGCTGCTTCATTCCTTCACTAGTCTGTAGATGTGATGCTGGGCTCCGTGCTCGCTGTTTGACACTTCGAACACACAGGCCATGCACAGCAGGGTCTCCTGTGTGTCTCTGTTTGTGACCACCTGAAACAGAGCGAGACGTGTGGCATTACTGTACTGTTCACACTCAAGCCAAAGTCACAGCAAACCTGTTAAAAATGTGAGCGGGTGATGGTTTTATTGCAGAAGGTTTAGAACAATTAAGCACGATGGAGCTCAATTTGCTTTGCTAAGATGCTAATCATTATGCAATAGTGTGAACAATATATAATCGTTAAATATTTAGAGATCATTTGTTGCTGATTTAGACCAAATGTCCAATTCAAATGCATTTTAAACATATCATTTGTTACAGTATACAATTTAATAATGTTATTATAAAATGCAATAATGTTACTATTCAAAGCTTATGGAATTGTTGTGGAGTGTATGGGTTTTTAAAATGTTTTTGAAAGAAGGGTTAGGGGGATGTGCATTCATTGTGTCAAAAATATAGTAATGTGTTGTGAAAAATTACAGTTTATTTACCTTGTTAATATAAATGTTGTTTACTTATGCAATGCAAAAAGCAGAAATTTTAGCTTCATTATTCCAGGCTTCAGTGTCACATGGTCTTTTGAAATAATCTAATTGGCTGAAATGGTGTTTAAAGGATTAGTTCACCCAAAAATAAAAATTACTGTCAGTTCTGATATGTATATAATGCATATTTATAAAAATATAAACACTGACAAGAGAAGTGCAGGAGAAGACTCTTTTTTGTTCTTTTGTGATTATAAATTTTAGCTTTCTAAATAATAAAGTTTTAGCTTTCCGAATTAATGAGCATTTAAGGTGGGGAAATGGGCTTATATACATATATAAATGACTATAATGGTGCAAAAATTAGTAGCCCAAATTTATATGTTAGGGAAAAATTAGAGCAAAAAAAAAAAAAAAAGAACAAAAATCAAGAGAAATAAAAAAATATATAACATTTTGTTGAAAGTTTGTAGTTTGTATTTTATTTTGCAATATTTCGCATTAATTTAAATGTATTATCTTTCTGTTTCTAAAGATGTTCGGAGACTAAAATATTATTTTAATAAATACATACACGTTTAATAAATCAGTTTTGTTTATAGGCACCAAAATTGCTTATATTCACTGGGAAATGGATAAAAATATTCATTTTCAAAAGAGAACCGTATGGACAAAATTGTTTGCCATTTGTCCTAGTTTATTTTCAGTATTTTTTTATTAATCATTATCATATATATATATATATTCATTTATTCATTCATTCATTTTCTTTTCGGCTTAGTCCCTTTATTAATCTGGGGTCGCCACAGCAGAATGAACCGCCAACTTATCCAGCATATGTTTTACGCAGTGGATGCCCTTCCAGCTGCAACCCATCACTAGGAAACATCCATACACTCTCATTCACACACATACACTACGGACAATTTAGCTCACCCAATTCACCTATAGTGCATGTCTTTGGACTTGTGGGGGAAATCGGAGCACCCGGAGGAAACCTACGCAAACATGGGGGAACAATCAAACTCAACACAGAAAAGCCAACTGACCCAGCCAAGGCTCGAACCAGCAACCTTCTTGCTGTGATGCAACAGCGATACCCACTGCACCACCGCGTCACCCATATATATATATATATATATATATACAGTGCTCAGCATAATTGAGTACACCCCATTTTAAAAATGAATATTTTGATCCATTTCTCAATGAATTTAGGCAATGAATTTTGGTGCATTGAAACAAAACAGATTTATTAAACAGATATATTCATTTTCATTTTCTTTTCGGCTTAGTCCCCTTTATTAATCTGGGGTCGCCACAGCAGGATGAACCGCCAACTTATCCAGCATATGTTTTACGCAGCGGATGCCCTTCCAGCTGCAACCCATCACTGGGAAACTTTCATACACACTCATTCATTCATTCATTTTCTTTTCGGCTTAGTCCCTTTATTAATCTGGGGTCGCCACAGCGGGATGAACCGCCAACTTATCCAGCATATGTTTTACGCAGCGGATGCCCTTCCAGCTGCAACCCATCACTGGGAAACATTCATACACACTCATTCACACACATACACTACGGACAATTTTAGCTTACCCAATTCACCTATACCGCATGTCTTTGGACTTGTGGGGGAAACCGGAGCACCCGGAGGAAACCCACGCGAACACGGGGAGAACATGCAAACTCCACACAGAAATGCCAACTGACCCAGCCGAGGCTCGAACCAGCGACCTTCTTGCTGTGAGGCGAACGTGCTACCCACTGCGCCACCGCGTCGCCCCCACACTCATTCACACACAGACAATTTTAGCTTACCCAATTCACCTATAGCGCATGTCTTTGGACTTGTGGGGGAAACCGGAGCACCCGGAGGAAACCCACGCGAACACGGGGAGAACATGCAAACTCAACACAGAAATGCCAACTGACCCAGCCGAGGCTCGAACCAGTGACCTTCTTGCTGTGAGGCGAACGTGCTACCCACTGCGCCACCGCGTCGCCCACAGATATATTTATTAAAATAATATTTTAGTCACCAAACATATTTAAAAATTGAAAGACAATACAATTAAATTCAAGCAAAATATTGCAAAAATAAATTTACAAACTACAAAATTGTAATTAAATTTTTCAGTTTTTTTGCTTCTCTTGATTTTTCCTCTTTTTAAAATTTGTATTTAATATTTTTCTATAACATATAAATTTGTGTGTACTAGTTTTTGGACCGTTATCTTAAGTTATTTTGTTAGGTAAGCTTCAGACTTGGCTTCAGTACTGACTAATCTAATGTATATGCACAAATATAATATTGTATAGCTTCCTATTAAAAATATGAATTTAGAAGATAGATTTGTGAGGGGTGTACCTATATATGCTGAGCACTGTATATATATATATCGTTAAATTGTTAAATATTTATAAAAAATTTAAATAAATGCTTTCTTATTGTATGTAGTTTGAAATTATTACTCCAGTCATTATTGCTTTTATTACTATTACCATTAATAATAATAATAATAATAATTGTGATTTCTGAAGGATCATGTGACTGAAGATTGGAGTAATGAAGCTGAAAATTCATCTTTAAAATCACTGGAATAAATTATTAAATTAAATTATAAACTACTTTTGAACAGTTATTTTATAGTGCAATAACATTTCACAATTTTACAATTGGTACTTTATTTATGATGAAATAAATGCAGCTTTGGTGAGCAGGAGAAGCTTATTTTAAAACATTTAACAATCCTACTGACCCCAAACCTTTGAGCGGTAGTGTATATACAGTTGCAATCTGAATTATTAAACACCCTTTGATTTTTTTTTTCTTTTTTAAATATTTCCCAAATGATGTTTAACAGAGCAATGAAATTTTCACAGTATGTCTGATAATATTTTTTCTTCTGGAGAAAGTCTTATTTGTTTTATTTCGGCTAGAATAAAAGCAGTTTTTAATTAAAAAAAAAAACATTTTAAGGTCAAACTTATTAGCCCCTTTAAGCTATATATTTTTTCGATAGTCTACAGAACAAACCATCGTTATACAATAACTTGCCTAATTACCCTATCCTGTCTAGTTAACCTAGTTAAGCCTTTAAATGTCACTTTAAGCTGTATAGAAGTATCTTGAAAAATATCTAGTAAAATATTATTTACTGTCATCATGGCAAAGATAAATAAATATATATATATAGAGAGAGAGAGAGAGAGAGAGAGAGAGAGAGAGAGAGAGAGATTCCAGTAAAAAAACCCTTTCCTTTATTTATTTTGCTACTGCATGTCATTTTAATTAAGTCTTCTATATTTACATTAGACTATTTATTTATTACATTTTACGTCAGTTGTCTTGAAAAACCACACTTAAGTAACCACATTTAAAACCCTGTTTTGTAGCAATGATATATTAAGTGAGCAACATCTTGACACAAATACACATTACTATTCAAAAAGTGCTTTAAACAATTTCCAACATGCTGGATCATATTTACACGTACATTTATCATTGTAAGTGCTCGGATCACCTGAGATTGATGTTAATACTAGCACCACCGCTCTTCAAATACACATACAGTACACATACACACACGTCTCCCTTCAGTCTTTCTATAATAATAACAACTAAAGCCCCCATGGCAGGTGAGAGTCACAGCCCAGGGAAAGTGCATTAGTAAGACCCTCACTATAGGGGAGAATAGGGCTCTAATCCCTGTGTGTATGAGGGTTGGAGAAAGCAGGAGATTATCAGGCTTTGCACAGCGCCACAGGAATCCTAGGAATGCTGGCTAGTCTCTGCTCTACCCCCTGCACTAGGAGAGCTCAGTGATTGGTTGAAATATCAGTGATGGACATGCAGACTCACCAATAAGATGGTGAAGTTCTCCAGGACGCTGTTCATCATGTACTTCTCTGGCAGGTGTTTGAGTTTGTGGATAAAGTTGATCATGTATTCACACATAGGAGACCGACTTATTCGGTACACAAAGCGGCCGTTTTCGAAGCGAGCATACTCCGTCTGAGGGGACAGATGAGAAGAGATTAATAAAATAAAATAAAATGAATATATATATATATATATATATAAATATATTTATATATTGTAATTAATTAAACTAAAAATTAAAACATGGCACAACTGGCAAAAAATATGGAATAATTACGATTGAAATAAATAAATACAAGTAATGTTTTAACAGGGTTTCTGCAGGTTTCACCAAGTCAAATTTAAGACTTTTTAAGACCATTATGAATGAAATTTTAGACTCATACAGGGCTTAACACTAAGGAGTTTTATGAAAGATTTTGATTTGCCCTATCAAAAAAATTATTATAATTTAATAAATATAATAAGGTGGTTCATTCCGCTGTGGCGACCTCTGATAAATCAGAGACTAAGCCGAAGGAAAATGAATGATCATTTTTTTAATAATGTGTCAAAACAAGCAAGCTCTAGTAATATACATACTTTTTTTCAGCATAACCTTTCTTAAAATAAAAATTAAAAATGGACAAATGTTTGAAAAGTTTTAAAAACTATAATAAACTAAATGTATGCACAACAGTCTGTCCAGGTCAGTGTCCTCAGCAGTAAATACATGGGGAACTTTTAAACAAATGTTATTATAATGGAAATAATTAACCCATTATGGTAAATAGAGTTAAAAGGACATTTTTAAATAAAAAGTTTAAAGTTTTATTGAGATAAATTGTTGGTGATCGGATGGGTGTTGGCCAGATTGGCTAGCTATACACGAACAAAGGAAGATTAAGACCTGTTTAAAAAAGGTTTAAGACCTACAAGACAATATTGCAGTAAGGCCTTACATTTTGTTTTTGAGATTTAAGACATTTTAAACTGCCTGCTCTACCAAATGGTTGACCATATTTTGACTGTTTTAAATAACGACTGTTAAACTCATTTAAAGAAAGACTGTTTTAAATAATGGTTTACACTACACAGCATTGTTGGTTTACAAAAAAATCAAACAAACATAATCCTGTTGCACTACTGCACTTGATTTTGGTTTTACTGTAAAAAAAAACAAAAAAACGTGTTAAATGAGAATCTGAAATATTTAATGGCGTACTTCAAAAAATAAAGATGATTTATTATTCAAAAATGTTTTATTTTGATTATGTTTTTAAATAAATTGGTCTTACACTTCATATTTTCAGATTTTCATAGTATATGTATTCATTTACTTTTATCATAAACCGACATATCAAACATTTGGTAGAGGTTGATATTTTAGAAATTATGGGATGTGTTGAACAAAAAATGCACTGAGTGTGTTAACTAGCGACATTAGGAGTTAAGAAATGCAATCCACCTTTTTTTTTCTTGGTGGGGCAGTTAAAGAGCTAAGACTTTTTAAGACCCAGTGGACACCCTGTTTAAGCTCATAAAGCTTTTTTTTCAAACAGTAAACACCCCGATATAGAGGATTATTAAAATGTAAATATATATACACACATATTTTAGAATGAAGTTTATTTTTGTGTGATGGCCCAGCAGAATTTACAGAATGAAATGTTTCTATATAATATTAAGATTTCTGAAGAATAATGTGAAAGTGAAGACTGAAAATTCAGATTAGATTTTAAATGACATTCATAATGAAAGCAATTCTTTTAAATTGCTAAATATTTCACAACAATACTGTTTTTTTTACATTTAAAGTTAATTAAATAACTGCATACTTTGTGAGCATAAGAAATTGCTTTGAGCTTTTACAGTTATTAAATTATTATTTTAATTATTCCAAACATTCGATGGTAACGTACATGTAAAAAGAACAATGATATTACTAACACCATCAATTTATTATAGTACAAAGACCATATTTTATTATGCATGAGACGATATCTCTTAAGTTTTAAAATTGATACAAAATTAATTTAAACTTTGATAAAACAAACCAAAAAGTCAAATAAATAAAAATAATTCAAAACATTTCTCGTAAAATTCCCCAAGACCTAATGCCTGTCAGTAATGAACCACCAACTATTCCCGCATATGTTTTACGCAGCAGATGCCCTTCCAGCCGCAACCCAGTACTGGGAAAGGAAAATGAAAGTAAAATACACAAATCACATGAAGTTATGTCATAAAATGCTTAGTTTTATTTAATATATTGGTCATAATATATGAAATAAATGGACTTTGAGACCAAGCATACAGAGCTTATTTGCACAAATAATCCTTTCATAAAACAATTTCTAAAAGCCTAAAGTCTGTGATGAAAAAAAAATCTAATAAATAAAAATAACTAATTTCTAATAACTAATAGAAATTCCCCAAGACCATTTAGTTTTGTTTTTTTTTCTCATAAGAAATTTAAGAATAAGAACTAAGAACTGTTCTGGGTCATTTCTTTTAGGAAAATCATACAAAAAATTGACACTGTAAAAAACTGCTGTAAAATTTACAGTATTATGCCTCATTCACACTAGCAGCGACTTTGTAGCTGCCTGTCGCTCTGGGTGGCGACCTGCTGCAAACGCAGGTCTGTGTAGGTCTACAGCATGGAGAATACAACCGGCCTCTGAGCGAGCTGAGAGAGGATCACGTGAGCTCTACTGGTGCTCCTATTGGCTGTCGCTCAAGAAAGTCGCTCTTCATTTGCATAAAGTTGAAGGATTCTCAACTTTGTCACGTCGCTGTCGCTTGCATAGACAGAGGTTGCCGGAAGTCGCTCACTCTCCGTTGAAATGAACGATTGCTTGCCACTTTGCCGCTGCGAGTCACTCGTAGTGTGAATGAGGTTTTACTGGCAATTTTAGTTGGCAGTAAGACTGTAAAATTTACAAGGTCACTGTAAATTAACAATTACGATTGTGCTGTAAAACTACTTGTACATTTTACAGTATTACTGCCAACCAAAATTGCCAGTAATACTGTACATTTTACAGCAATTTGTTACAGTGTAGTATAGTATTCCACTTAGAAGTTACCTCCACTTTCTCCACCACCTGTTTGCCAAAAGAGCACACTTTTGTGGAGCAGGTGATGGTCATGTTCTCCGGGCTCTCATACTGACTGGTCACTCCATAGAAGGCTCCGGTCTCATCCTGAATGTTGCAGTTCAAGTCGGCCTATCAACCAAAGAGATTGCAGCTTTTAGTATGTTAAGCTATAAAGTCCTTTCAAACACTTACATTCAAAATAAACCTGCATCAGAACCAATAGAACAGAACAGAACCAGCAATATATACCATTCACAACAAAACACACCGCCATCTAGTGGAGACTTTCAAGATCTAACATAGATATTAAAGGGCACCTATTATGTAAAAATCACTTTTATAAGGGGCTTAAACACAGTTGTGTGGCAGCAGTGTGTGAATATAACCAGCTTCTAATGCTAAAAATGTGTTAATTAAATTTTTTATATTCACACTTGATAAAAACAGTCTGCAGGAACACTTTGATTGACATTCTCTCTTTGTACGTGTCATCAGAGTGGGATAGCCCCGCCCATTAGTGACGATCTCTCCCTCATTAGCATAGGGCGTTAGTCTTGTTATTGAATCTGCCACTATGCTGACACATGGGCATTTGTAGCTCTGCCCTCTTTTTAAAAGAGCACAATCTCATTTGAATTTAAAGCGGCAGTCACCAAAATGGCATAATTAGGATCAAAGCCTAAAAGGGGCAGTTTTAAAAGAGTTATAAAACATTACCTGTGTGGTATTTTGAGCTGAAACTTCACATACACACTTATTTAACATCTTGTAAAAAGGGGCATAATAGGTCCCCTTTAAGCTTTTGACTTTCATAGTGTTTTTTGTGTGTGTGTGTGTTCTAAACACATGGAATAGAAGGATAGATTATACCAAAACCTATATTTACTCACCCTCAAAGGGTGACAAAAAACGAAGATATTTTGAAGAATATTGAAATAGACACTGACTTCCATTCATCAGTACAAGAAAAAATACTTTGGGAATTAGGGCTGGGTGGTATGACAGTATCCCCACAATATTATACCCACCATAAACTATTCTGTGTATTTCGCAACATGTAAATAAGTGGGCGGTGCTAACTCTGAGCATAGCTGAAGGAAGCACTCATAGAGAAATAATTCTGAGGTGAACTTTAACCTGTGATTAAGATGAACTGTTTTGGATTATCAAACTGTGAGTACAGAATAACTCTGTGTACAATATCCATCAGTAAGTTAAACAGTCGCTTGTGTTGTGCTACATCCTTTACTAATTAAAAGCCTCCCCCAGGTCCTAATGCCCGCCTGGTAACCCGACTAAACCTTAGACTAGGAAAATACACAAGTTATATCATAAAATGTTTAGTCTTGTTTGATATATTGGTCATAATATATGAAACAATTAAGTTATTGGCAGTGAGACCAAATATACAGAGCTTATTGTGCTATTAATAATTTTTCTTTACAATATCACTCATATATTCAAGGGGCTGCTAGGTTACACTAATAAAAAGAAAAGAAAACAGAAAAGATATCAGCATCAGCTCCACCTAAAAGAGTTCAAAAATACTGACAAAAATCCAATATTGTGCATCCCTACTATATTTAACTAGATCTAAATAAAAGAAAAAAAAATCGTTTTACATTATAACCCTTTTTGTTGATTTTCTGGAATAAATAACTATTTAAGTAACTAAATCATGAAATAAATCATTACGGTGTGATACAATTACTCATACCGTTAAATAAATTTTTGGTTGTACCGCCCAAGCCTAATGGATGTCAAAGGCAAATGAATAACAATGAAATATCATCTAATATTCAACAGAAGAAGCAAAATCATGAAGGTTTGAAATAAGTGGAGTGTAAGTGATGACAGAATTTACATTTTTGTGTGAACTGTCCAATTAAAACCACTACTGTGCAATATTTTGTATAATCAAAAAGGCTTTGGAGGAAGTCAGAATTATTAGACCTCCTGAATTATTAGCCCCCGCCCTGTATATTTATTCCCCCAATTTCTGTTTAAAGGAAAGAAGATTTTTTTTCAACACATTTCGAAACATAACAGTTTGTTCTGAGAACAATCGAGAACAAAAATGCTTAACGGGGCTAATAATATTGACCTTAAAATGGTTTAAAAAAAATTTAAAACAGCTTTTATTCTAGTCGAAATAAAACAAATAAGACTTTCTCCACAAGAAAAAATATTATAGAAAAAACTGTGAAAAAGTCCTTGCTCTGTTAAACATCATTTGGGAAATATTTAAAAAAGAATAAAAAGGAGGGCTAATCATTTTGACTTCAACTGTATGATCATTAATAGATGAACAATCCATTTAAGATCGCATTATCCTAACACTAAACCACCAATCAAGGCTCTTTCTCCATATCAGTCTATTTAAGTACTAAAGAAAACGAGTGTGTGTAAGGTTAGAAAGAATAGATTAAATAACTCAGAGTATAAAGCCACTCAAAAAAAAAGAAAAGAAAAAGAAAATCAGTAAAAGAGCGGAAAAAAGAACAGCCTGCTCTCCACTCTTTCAGCAAGCTAACACGATGTTCATTACCGAGAAAGCTCAAATATTCATTTCTGGCATGCTCTCTTTTCATTAAGACGAGGCCTGGTACATTTTCACATCATATTCAGGAGAGGCATTATTGTGCAGATCCAGAGTTTCATTTGAAATTCAGATCCCGCCGTCACTTCAAACGGAATCTGACGGAAAGCACTTTGTTGGTCGCCGCTAGTTAGCATTTCACAAAATGCAGGCAATGTTTGAATAGCTATTAGAGTAGCAACCGGGTCATCCAATTGTTTTAGCGATATTAAATGGAATAAGTGCGAGCTTTGATCATGGACTCTTCAGCTATGCCGAGCCAAATATAGCGGCGGCGGCGGTCTGGACACGCAAAACAGGGCCGTTTGTCTTTAAAACTAAAGTGGCCTAGTGTCTTTGGGGAAATGCACAATTATTCATGCATGCAATCGCCCGGTGGATAAATATTTGCCTTAAATAGGCAGTTGTATGGGTGGTAAACATGAACTGTGGTCATTTTGCTCTCATTAGTGTTGAAGCTCGGATGTGCATCACACACATACCTTCACCACAGTTGAAGGTCAAATTATTAGTGTAAATGTGAAACTGTAATACTTTTTGATAATATTTCACAAGGGCTGTTTAACGGAGGATAGATTTTTTTTCTACACATTTTAAAACATTTTCATTTTAATAAATAATTTCTAATAACTCTATTAGAATATTTTTTGTCTTTGCCATAATGACAGTAGATAATATTTTACTAGTTAATTTGCAAGGTACTAATATTTAGCCTAAAGTGCAATTTAACTAGGTCAATTAGGTTAACTAGGCAAGTTAGAAAAATTAAGCAAGTCATTGGACAGTATGGAAAACGCAAATAAAAAAAAAGAAAGTAATGATTTCTAAATTTATTTCGACTTTTTTTCAAAATAAACATGTATTCCAATTTTGGTTCTTGCAACACATTTCAAAAAAACTTGGGAAAACTTTGCCATGATGGGAGTAGATAATATTTTACTAGTTACTTTACAAGATACTAGTATTCAGCTTAAAGTGCAATGTATTTAGGTTAATTAGGTTAACTAGGCAAGTTACAATAATTAGGCAAGTCATTAGACAACAGTGGATTGTTTTTTTTTATATATATATAAAACTGTAAATAACTGATAAGCATACAACATTGTAAAATGACATACAGTATGTAAAAGTCATACAAAAATTAGCCAGTGATACAGATCATGCATAAAAAACTAAACTAAAATTTAATTTACTAAAAGTTACGTTGTATAATTAGCACTTCTTGAGTGTATTGCCTCTTCTTGTTGAATCGCTGAATGCCTCAATTGGAAGTCGCTTTGGACCAAAGCATCTGCTAAATGACAATGTAAATGTAAAATAAAAAAGGTGGGATCCATCATATTTTAATTATTAAATTGTACAGATTATTTTAATAATTATTAGAGATGTTTTTATAGCCTTCTTATTGCTTGAAATTGAGGTCAAAGACTTTTTTATTTTTAACTCTTTACAGAAAAAATTAAAAGAGGGAGTAATAGACATTACTTTTGCCTTCTGTATTTTTTATAACACAAATGTATATATTTTTATAAAATGATCAACTTCAAAACATTATTGAGTGTATCATAGCCACATTTTACAATTCAAAAAAAAAAAAAAAGAATCATATAATACTGAAGAAATTTTTTTAAAAACTTTTATTCATTCATTCATTCATTTTCTTTTCAGCTTAGTCCCTTTATTATTCTGGGGTCACCACAGCAGAATGAACCGCCAACTTATCCAGCCTATGTTTTACGCAGCGGATGCCCTTCCAGCTGCAACCCATCACTGGGAAACATCCATACACTCTCATTCACACACATACACTACGGACAATTTAGCTTACCCAATTCACCTATACCACATGTTTTTGGACTTGTGGGGGAAACCGGAGCACCCGGAGGAAACCCATGCAAAACTGCATTTATTCCAGCCAAAATAAAAGACATAAGACTTTCTCCAGAAGAAATAATATTATAGAAATACTGTGAAAATGACCTTGCTCTGTTAAACATCACTTGGGAAAAAGAAATCAAATTTCACAGGAGAATAATAATTCTTCTTTCAACTAAATTTATTTTTAAGCTTAAATAAAAAAATATGAAGTTCTTCCTGCACTAATTGTGTTACATCTGTTTTATTCTTATTTTTTGTGTGTGTAGATAATTGGCCTGTCTCAAGGAGGAGGCTGTGAACAGCTGAACAGATGCTTGCTCTTAGCAGAGATTCACTCACCCAGAACTTTATGAGAAAGAATGAATTCTGAGGACCCTTGCCGAACAATTCCTTCAGGCCTCCTTTTTTCTCAGGGAATTTGTCGTAAATCTGACGAATGTCCACCGACTCCAGCAAGGCATCATTGTAAGAGTGATTTGTCTGACCGATGTGCACAAAAAGATGCTTGTTATACTGCAATAATAAAAAAAAAAAGAACATGTTAGACGCTGGGAAACGTCTCAAAATTGGTCTATTCACTATTGTAAAAGAATGAATCTCTTGATATGCTGATTAAGGTAATTAATTAAAATTCATCATACAGTTGAAGAATTAGTTACTTAGTTAAGTAATAGTTACTTTGTATGTTAATAAATGCTTTATTAACACAACTTCGTGCAGTTTTGGGACAATCTAAAATCTAATCTGCTTTATAAATCTCCCACTTATTATTAAGTGTTACTGCATTTTTATGCAACCTTACATATTAAGAATGTATTAGCATAAAGTATATAGAAGTTACCATGCTGCAAAGTGTTGTTTATATGTATAACATTGTCTGACAACACAAGAATTATGATATGTAAAAAAAAACTCTCCTTCAGCTAAAAAATATATACAAAAAAAGCAAAAAAAGGTTGGGTATCTTTCAGGAATAGAGAGCACCGTAAAAAGTAGATGTTGCATACCAGACTTCATGTGAGAATGGACATTTTCAGTCAATACTGGAGGACTTCTATGTGAAAACAATCACTTTTGAGGCTGCTTTTTGACTGAGAGGCTGAAGGTCGATCGTGAATCAAGACCAGGAATGTTATGAGTAAAGCATCTCCATTATGATTTCCCTTCGACAAGCAGAAGCTACTCACAGAATCGGGATCTCTCTGGTGCTCAAGAAAAGCAGAGAACTCCACCAGTCTGAGTTTAGATGTGCCAATTGATCGGCCCTGCCAGGCAGGAACTGTGGGCGCCGGCGCTGTCGGAGGCTCATAACCTACACATAAAAACACACACACACACACACACACACACACACACACACACACACACACA
>CAIGQV010019101.1:8211918-8232268 GCA_903798115.1 Danio jaintianensis
AAAAAAAAAAAAAAAAAAAGGTAGAATTGAGGAGGAATGGCAGCAGATGTGTTCTGGGTGTGGAGTGGGGTGACTGTCCATGGCGGAGGCTGGGCTGAGGTCTGTTGTTTGTGAAATGGGCACACACTGAGATGGCAAAGCCGCATCATCCACCTGCTGTGCGCTGGGCTCTCTGTGTTCAGGTGGGCTGGGTAATCTCCTGAGCTTCTGCTATTAGGCACACCTGTCGCGTGAAAGGGAATCTCTTTCTCACTCACCTCCTCTCTCTTTCTTACGTACCAGTCATTTTCCCTTCTGTCAGTAAAATCAGTTTTAAAACCATGGCGAATCTCAAAGACTGAACTGCACCTGCTGATACCAGGAACACCTTTAGGTGCGTTTTAGCATTCAATTCACTAACCAAATTATGCAAATGAGAGAATGCAAACGTGCACACAAAATCAGTATTGAGCTCAATTTGTACGCCACTTTTATCAATATTCAGTTCTGAGAGCTGGATAAAGAGACTAACACAATTAGTCATGCTTCATCACTACACCTGAATCATTGTTCTGACCTTATTTACACCTGTTTTTTTATGTATTTTCCACAATATGATCACAAGTGCACAATTCTATGTCTAAACAGAGTCTAAATCGTTTTAAAGGGTTAGTTCACGCAAAAAATTATAATTTAATTACTCACCCTAAAGTCATTCCAATCCCCTGAGACCTTCGTTCATCTTCGGAGCACAAATTAAGTTATCTTAGGTTATTTAAGGTATTTTAAGTTCATTCCATGTGACTTCAGTGGTTCAGCTGTAATCATATGAAGCTCCAAGAACACATTTGTGCACCAGAAAACGGTAAAAATTACTTTATTTGCCCTTTATTTTATTTTATCCCATGTAAACTATGATGTATTGCCTTTAGGGGCAGCAGTGTGGCAATCAAACATCATATTCCCTGTAGAAAACGTCTATACAAAGGCGAACTAAGTCCTTTTTACAATTTCTTTTTTTTTTCATAATAGTGTTCTTGAAGCTTCGTGATTACAGAACTGAAGTTGGAATGTTTTGAAGATGTTGTTGTTCCTTTTCTGGATTTTGAACGTCTTGGTACCCTTGCTGAGAGAGCTCCAGGATTTTATCTAAAATATCCAAATTTGTCTTGCGAAGATTAACGAAGATCTCAGGAGATGACATGAGGGTGATACATTAATAAATGAGTTTTCATTTTTGAGTAAACTAATCCTTTAATTTTATCTGATCACATCCAGAAATAGTCTGACTTGATTGCTTTGGTAGTATTGTGTGGTTAAATGTGTTTGAACAGCCACAGAAATCCAACTACTTTCAATCTACTAACTTAACCTGACTGATTCATATGGGATGTGTCATGAGAAAGCATACCAAAACAAGGTATTCATGCTTCACTGCCTTTTATCAAAACAAACAGATTATGATTGAAATATCTATCTACATTATTTGATTTGCTTGCTTTCCTGTTTGCCCCATTGCATGGGTTCTTTCATTCAACAGTACTTGTGCATCATACTGAGAGCACCTGCAGGAGTGATATAGAGACTGAACGCCTCAATGAAATGCCAACACAATTGGTCACAAGAGATGTCTTTGAACGCTTTAATACCAGACGGAAATGGTAGTGTGTATGGACTGACCACTTGCGATCAATACAAAAGCATGTAATAAGCATGGAATTAAGTCCATGGAAAATTTAGTCTTCAATGCATGATTGTATACGACCAATGACAACTGTTTGATAAAATTATGTTGCCTTGGTGTCTTTCAAATTAAATATTTGCAGTCTGTTTAGAATGAAGTTAATTGCATTATTTAGAGAAATTATTCCTAAAAATAAGTACCTTGATGTAAAAACTCCTACATTTTAGTAAACTGGATTGAAGTGATGAATAAAAGAGAACAAGTTTTTGTTCTTTTATTTTACATTGAAATAATCCCATAAAATGTGGTTATTATTATTACCAATTTCTTTCTTCCATATTTTTTCATAATCTAAAGTACATAAGAGATTAACCAATTATTGAAATAAAGAAATACAACAAAAAAATAATCCGGCAACATCTATGAATTGGTTGATGAGATGTAGGAATTGCTCTCAAAAATGAAGGCACATGAAAGTGGATGAAAGGTCTTGGACGTCTAATTATTTTGATATGCCGGCAGCTAGCTCTCTGCAACTCTCACATGGTCACCCCATGACTAAGCAGGGCTGTGCCAGGTCAGTACCTGGATGGGAGACCACATGGGAAAGCTAGGTTGCTGCCGGAAGTGGTGTTAGTGAGACCAGCAGGGGGCGCTCAACCTGTGGTTTGTGTGGGTCCTAACGCTCCAGTATATTGATGGGGTCTCTATACTCTTCAGTGAGCACCGTCTTTCGGATGAGACATTAAACCAAGGACCCAGCTCTCTGTGGTAGTTAAAAATCCCCGGATGTCCTTCGAAAAAGAGTAGGGGTTTAACACTGGCATCCTGGCCAAATTTGCCCACTGACCTCTGTCCATCATGGCCTCCTTACCATCCCCATATCATAATTGGCTTCATCACTCGTCTCCTCTCCACCAATAAGCTGGTGTGTGGTCTGGTGCAATATGGCTGCCGTCGCGTCATCCAAGTGGATGCTGCACACTGGTGGTGGATGAGGACATCAACCCCCCCCCCCCCCCCCAAAAAAAATTTGTAAAGCGCTTTGAGTGTCCAGAAAAGTGCTATATAAACGTAAGGAATTAATATTATTACACATTAAAAAAAGAATCACTACAATTAGGTCTATAATGTCCATTTAGCACTTTTAATTTGACTTCATCTATGAAGTCATCAACAATGCCCAATTGTCCACACAAGTCCATAAAAATGCTAATTGTGCACTGTATATTTTAAAGACCAAACTCTGAAATTACCCACAAACCATGTGCACATAAAAAGTGAGAGGTCTTCATGAAAAAGAGCCTTCCTAACAAGTGTGCACAACTCCACAACACAGCCAGAAGCCAATAAATCTGCACTTCCAACATGTCTGTGCGGGCTGAATGAAGGGCCAGCTCTTTCTCCTTCTTCACGTGGGACATACTGTTAAGGCTATAACAACGGTGGGAGATCATATGACCTCCAGGACAAATAAATAGCATCTGGGGATTTTCAGCTCCAGCCCACCTCCCCAGCATGCCAACACTGTAATCTCTCCCAGATGAAGCCGGGGCATAGCCACTTTCAATAATTCACACACTGTGTACACATAACATGACAATAAGGGCATTCATGCAGACGCCTGATTCCTAGATCAAAGCTCACAAACGGCCAGCTGTAAGCATGCTTACTGCTGAATAATTCATTCTTTTCACCGCCTTGAAAAAAACCCTGCTCAGCGGGACTTGGCCAGCACGGTTTCTTTCCTGTGTTTGCCGTGCAAAACAACATTGGCAGAGAGAAACTGAATCACAAAAAAAAGTGGGAAAGGACACACTGGAGGTCTTGAAAGCCCAGGAAACAAGCCGCCCCTGTGACATTAATAAGAGACATATATTTTAAAAGTAATATGTGTTGCAGGTTTATTCTAAGAGTGTGTACAGGTGCCTTGCATGTGGCAGGACTTTGCATCCCCGATTCTGGATGAACACACAAAACAATCGATTTGATTTTAATTCTAATGAATCTTATTGCGTTTATTAAACTTTCAACACACTATTGCAAATGTGGTCAATTATTTAGGGACGTGCTACATTGGTCGTACGGTTCAGTTTGATTACGATTATCATGTCATCTATTCAGTTCAATTCAATCCTCAATTTTCAATTTTACTTCACTTGTACACAATTTTGCCATTAAATACAAGCAGTCAGAAAAATTTACAGTTTACCTGCTGCTCAAAGAAAATATGCTTCTTGAATACTTCTCCCATTGCTCACTGAGTGGGAGAGATGGAGCTTTTTACAGTGTGGATCTTGGATTCTACTGTACCATCAGTGTCATGCCTCAACATTGGACCATAGTATGCCAGCGTCATAGTATGTTACTCATGCATATATCCCTAGGCAAGGTATGTCAGAAAACCATCAGTACATCATAACTGGTTATGGTCTGTTATTAAACTGATACCGAATCATTCTCATATGCATCTCAATGCACTATACAAACGATTCATTTTGACACCCCTACAAATAATGCAATGCTGAAATAACCAGTCTGATCTCACGAGGAAACATAACTATTTTACATTTTGTCAGTTAAGTGGCTAGAGTTCAGTCGTACAAAAATGTACCATTTTTAAAAGTAGGCATGGCACCAAACCCGACCCCTAAACCCAACCATCATTGGGGGAAAAGCAAATCATACTAAATTGTATGAATGAGATCATATGAATTCATACAAATTAGCCACTAAATCAAAAAGTTATGAATTGCCATGAGATAGCATTGGAAATAACACAATTATGAAAAGTTAATCTAGAATACTTTGTGTGAACAGGCCAATAGGAATTCTCTAAATTCTCATTTCGTGGTGGATATTAAAGACAAATTCATCAGTGGGGAGGATGACATGAGCAGGAGGTGAGATCATGGAGGATGTGAACTCTTGAAAGAGTTCTTCAGTTGTCAGTCAAAACAGCAGGCAAAGCATTAGGTATTTATGGCATGACTAAAAAGCAGAAGAGGAAGAGTAGGAAAAAGCTTCCCTTAATTTCAAAGACACCAGAGTCCATATCAATAGCTTCTAAAACAGCATAAGCCACTCAGTGGGGCCTGCCGGCACCCCTCTTTCGACAGTTGTCCCCCAACTGACTCTTCATTCAATTAGGAATGCATCTCCGCCCTTTTGGCCAACTCCCTCAGAGGAAAGAGGAGAGGACTCCCTACCGAGAGCTGTCAGCACTCCCACCCCAATTTAGACACTATCTCATCCTTCCCTGCTTAGACTTCACTGATATGCACCAACAGACCATTCTATGCTTTCTCTGAATAGGCTGTGTCTTTGATAATTGAACACTCTGGAGCTAAAGTGTGACTGTAGCTGGACGTAAGCTAAGCCGGAGAACAATTACCAGTCTTTGCACAAGAGTTCACCCTCTCATTACATCCGTCCATCCCTTGATTCCCTTGAACTTCTGAGGTTTACACAGCTGCTGTGTTGGGCGCTACTCCCCCCCGAAGACCCCTTGCTGTGGCCCACTTTACCACACATTCACTCTCCCCTCGCAACACTGCATCACACTTCTTTAATTTGGATGAGGTTTCATTACCTCAACTGGGCTGCTTTCAAACGGCTCGGCACAGCAAGCGTTTCCTCAGTGTTTTATAGCTGTTTCTCAATGTTGCCAGCAATGGACTTCCAAATTACTAATCACCATTAATGTGTCAAGACTCAATATCTTTACTTGCTTCCCCATAAATTATAAAATCTTGCAGTGTTACCTCTCTAGTGTCTAGAGAAGTAGTCTGGTAATATGTTCTGCTGAACAAATCAGTTAGGTATGAGCTGGGGTCCATTTACCAAAACTCTCAGTAGCCAACTTAAAGTCACAAGTTTCATTCTGACTAATATAGTTCAGCTAACCACAGGTCTAGAGTTGTAGTTCCAACCACACAAGATTGTGATGCTGTTGGCGAATCTTCGTTGGAAAGATGGATTCAGGAAACACCAAATCTATATTTGTAATGACAGAACTTCCAATCTTAGTTGACTAACAATGGTTTTGGGAAATGCACTTCTGATTGAAGCCAGGAAGCCGGAGCCGGGAACACTTCCCAAAAGACATTATAATTTGAACAGCATTCACGCTTATGTTAGTCTGTTTTTCATTATCCAGAGGTCTCCATAATCCTAGACTAGGCCGTATCCTGAGCAGATGCTGTGAAAGTCATGGAGGAGTGGAGAGCATGAAACTGATTCCTGAAAGACCACAGTGACAGCTGAGTCTCCGCATTGATCCTGAAGGGCCAGCCTGTACACCCACCGGTGACCTACTCACATCCATGATGGATGTCCAGCATTCTCCAGCCTCCGGAGCCTAGACTGCAGCTCTACACAGGAATTTTGGCCAGAGAAGAAATAGTCATGCCCAACTGAGCCTGGTTTCTCTCAAGGTTTTTTCCTTCACTTTCGTCAATTGCTGAAGTTTTCCAGTTTTCAGAGTTAAAGTTCAATTTAGTTCAGTTCAGTGTGTTTGGACTTTCAGCAGTGAAAATTAAAACACACTGAACTGAACTAAATTGAACTTTAACTCTGAAAACTGGACTGACACATTTTCAATTGCAATTTACTAGAACTTCTATGTTAAGCTGCTTTGACACAATCTACATTGTAAAAGCGCTATAGAAATAAAGATTAATTGAAAATTTAATTGAATTGGTCCAGCAATCTAAACTTGCAACCTTAGTTGACTAACAATGGTTTTGGAAAATGCACTTCTGATTGGTCCAGCAGTCTAAATTTGCAATCCTAGTTGACTAACAATGGTTTTGGGAAATGCACTTCTGGTTGGTCCAGCAGTCTAAGACCACACAAGAATATCAAAATTGTCCAAAAAAAATCAGTTTGCCCACCTTAAAGGTGCAATAGGTGACTGTCTTCAGAAACATTTTTTTGTTGTGCTGGTTGAAAGTCTCTTCACGTTTCAATAGTAATTATTAAAGTAAATGATCTAAATGTATTTATATGTATTTTTATATTCTGGGTAAGGAATAAAACTAAAAAAAATTTCATCCAATTAAATATTGTCGGGCCGACAATTCCCATAATTCTGATAAGTGGCCCAAACTGTCTGTCAGCAAATGTAGATTTGTACCACTGCGCATCTCTTCACGCAAATCCGCCATTTGCACGTTCATGTGCACACGAGACAATCACAGTCACGGTAAAATCAAATGCTGAATCAAAACTTTTACAAATCCTGAATCAATATTGGAGTTACTTTTGCACGCTGGAGGAAGGATGACACCATGGCTTTAGTATTTCTTTTAGACAGGTAATGTTTTAAATCTATTGTAGTCACGCAAAGCTGATGTAGATTGTGTTGTATTATGAATGGGTTATATGCACAGAAGTGTTGTTCAGCCACTGAAAACTTCCAGCGAAACATCGATGTGACTATTTTCAATTTCATAAGGTACCTTTTACAGCATCGATAATGTAGATTTTTACTTAGTTTAACAACAAAACATAAGTAAATATCGCTATTCCGCCTAGCCTGCTTTACTGAGGTGAAGTTGGTTTTATATTCATATTACATTGGTTTATTTTTGAACAATGACAACCTGTGATGCGCTCCCTATATTGTTTACTTTAAATATTCGGTCTGAAATAGCATGTAAGTATGGCTTAGTAATAAGTGTAATTCCTGCACGCTGCCGGCCAACCACTAACTTCATTTCTAGCTGGCGAATGACATGAAATAGTGGGTTGTCTGCTGTCATCTTTAAGGTGCGCATGTTTGTGTTTCAGGAGGCATGGCTTTGGACGGCAGGGGAGGGACTGTGTTTCAAAGATATTAAGCTAACCGGTTAGCATTTTGGCAGATCACCTACTCCACCTTTAAGCAGGTAGCAGCCTCTACAACATTCGGTAACTTGATCTGCTTAACTATTGGCTGGTTAGACCACTCAGGTTAAGCTGTTCAGATGATAAAACACATTACTTGGAATAGCAATGAACAAGCTAGTATGTCTTATTCTTTCAACAGGGTAAAGCAACAGAGTATTTTTTCAACAGCAAGAGAATCCAAAGTTTGTTTGAGTCCCTAATTAACTGGAAAATCATTTGATAGATCTGTTCTCAACCTAGTAGGCCATATTGATCAAGCTGGTTAGAGCTGACACCATTGGAATAGCATCAAATAAGTTATCAGGGCCTCAAAAAACGAGGCTTACCACCTTAATCTGTTTTTTTAGCAACATGTGGCAATGTCCTCCTCCTTACAGGTCGAACTGGGATGTAACCATCAACACCAGCCCTTCCATTAGCATCCTCTCAGCCCCTCACAGACAGCACTCCACAGGAGCCAAAGAGCCTCTACAGCAGGAGTGTGTTATATGATTTAAAAAGACAGCATAAAATTGCCATTGATTCCACACCGAGGGGGTAAAGCAAATAAAGCCCCATCATCCTTCCTGCCAGCATGTCATAGCAAAGATGATTTAATCAAAGCAAAATCCTGCAGCTCGGCTCAGACCCCATGCCATAAACATTGTCCTCATTTATAGTTATAGCATATTAAAGCCTTTTAATGGCTTTGGTTATGTTCTTTGATTGCTAAAAACACATCACCGTTATTTTTTTTTTTCTCAGAGGTTTTTAAAGGACTCATTTCCCGTTGTACCACATTTGTTTAACACAGGCCTAACCGCACTCGCATCTGGCTGGCTGGACAAAGATGATGTCAGTGGATACTGGATCATGGCCACGCAGTCAGTAAGCAATGAGAGGTTTCTCACATAAAGGCTCACTTCGATGGCTTCACCCCATCCAAATCTAGCGTTAATCCTTAATAGGCCACAAGTTGAATCTGTCAGTTGTCACAGCAGACAGGAACTAAAAAATGAGTTTTGACCATTCTTAAAATTCATTCCTGTCACTTGTGAGATTTCACCGAGTGCAATAAAACACTGTATTCCTGCTGTCCTTCAGAACAAATTACTTTTACGAGTACTTTTTATATCAAATGGTCTAAACTGATTTAAAGAAATCATACTGTTACTAAATTAATCCCGAATCCTTTCAAACTTTACTTAGGAATCCAATCATGTTTAACTGTGCAATTGGGTGATAGCAACAAACCTTTTGCTAATTAAAATGTTAGCATATTTTATTACACGGCTGTCTTGAATACTTGATTCTGATTGGTCAGCCTCAACATTCCAAGGTATGTTATTCTCAAAAAACAACTCCTGAAACTAATAACACAGGTTTACCTGGGACCTTCAAATCATCTTGACTGCCAGTGAATACGTTCACATCCATATATATGCTTGTCTGATTTTGACAGTTTGGCACCATCTTGTGATTTTTGTGTCTAATTTTGAAGTTTTGTGGCAATTAGCTGTGTAATAAGCAGGGTAAAGTACATCCAGGACGGTTGTTTTTACAAAATAAAACCCTTCAGTCTTATACAACAGCCCTCCGCTTGATGCTGGGCTGCTGATGAGCCTGTCGAGCATTATTCTACGATAACATCTGCCTGGATGTGCTTTATCGCTTACATAAACTGCATATTAGCCTATTTTGGATTTTTTGGGGGAGCATTTGAAGAATGTATTATGTGTCTTGGTTGCTTGGAGTTGGGATAGTGTAGTACTTCTACTGTCATTCTGGACAATCTAACACAAAAGCATAATTTTTGGGGGCGTCTGATATTCTCCCAGTGAGACCTGTGGAGACAGCAGCCCTTCTCCTGTGTGCGGTACAAGACACAATGCCCCTGCTTCCCTGTCACGCGTGATAGATGACTCGAGGGTCTCCGGCTTCTATTAGCATCACAATAGACTAAACCAACAATATGGCGGCATTCACTCCAAGGGTCCCTGGCTCGACTGGGCTGGGGGAAGGGCCAGAGCAGGGCAAAGAGAAGCAGGCAGGAAGCCTTTTACTCACAAGAACAACAGCATTCATGGAGCATTGCCCGCTATGAGGGGAACCCACACAGACAGGAGACAAAGAGTAAGATTTGTGCCTTGGAAGTTGAGCAGGTGACACAGAGCTACAAGTGTGCAAAATGAGGCACAAAAAGGGTGAGGTTCACATAAAAGTTTCTTCCAGAAGCTACATGTTTACATATATAATATAGATTAGATTAGATTAAACTGTATTGTCATTACACGTACAAGTACAAGGCAACGAAATACAGTTTAGGTCTAACCAGGAGTGCAATAGCAGCAAGTGCAGGATATAGGTATAAGTTATAAGTGCAATTATAGAAAACTATGGGTAATATTTACAGATGAACATATAAAATAATACAGCAAGAAAATTGTAATAAATATGTTTTGACTACTCTACTTCAAACGAAATGTGACAACCCTGTACTGTATAATTGATAACTTCCACCAGGACAAAAGAGAATGTGTGTAACCTTAAAGTATTAGTTCACCCTAAAATTTTAATTTTGTTATTAATTGCTCATATTTATGTGTTTCCAAACCCCTGAGACCTTCATTTATCTTCAGAACACAAATTAGGATATTTTAGATTAAATCCAAGAGCTTTCTGACACTCTATAAGTAGCAATGGTCCTGAGACGTTCAAAGTCCAGAAAAGGAACCAATACATTGTCAAAACATTCCAGGTGACTTTAGTGGTAATAATACTATAATAATACAAAGCTCCAAGAACACTTTTGTGCACCAAAAACTGTGTAAAAATGACTTTTGTTCACCTATGTTTTTTAGTGTCATGTCAGGGTGAATGTTTACTACAGGAACGCTTTTGTGTTGCGATGCTGACTCAATAGCAATACGTTGCACTGTCCATAGTAAACACACACCCCAATGACCTGACAAAGAAGAGAAAACATAGACAAATCAAGTCATTTTTACAGTTTATTTGGCACCCCAAAGTATTCATGAAGCTTTGTATGATTACAATTAAACCACTGAAGGCACAAAGTTTACATAATTTTGGTTCCTTTTCTGGACTTTGAACATCTCACAACCATTGCCCCATATAGAGGGTCAGAGAGCTCTCAGATTCCATCTAAAATATCTTAATTTGTGTTCTGAAGATGAACGAAGGTCTCAGGAGATTGGATTGACAGGAGTAATTAACAACATAATTTACATTTTTGGGTCAACTAAACCTTGAACCTATAGCTGCTAAATTCCGGTTTGAAATATGGTTTAAAAATATCTAACTCATGCAAACCAGCTGCTTGTTTCTGGAGGGTTGTGTTTCCCTATTACAAAGCCTCTGGTTTTAGAGGGAAGAGTCATAAGATAAACAACTTTAACAGCTTCAACTTCAAATGTTTTTTAGCGGCATCATGGTTTCATGAAGACACTTTTTTTTGCATCAATTGTACAAAAGGTCTTTTGTACGTTCTTTAGACTAATGAAATTTTATTTATGTGCAAAACATGTTTAATGTTGGTAACAATAGCCTTGGGGACCCAAACTTGTGGTCCTTAGCTGATTCTTTTCCCCTCTCTACACCCCATGTTCAAGTATCTTTCGCAAACAATTCTTTGGAGAACCAAATAAAGCTTCATCTCAGCATCTTCAATTTGACATGCACTTAGTGGTACCCCAGCCTTGTCAGGGTCAAAACATTGCCCATTCACCCACCCTTTGGCTCAAACAAGCTTAGAGTTCAAGACCATGCATTTTGCTCTGTGACCTAATGAGTGTGTGTGCGTGTGTCTGGGGTTGGGCCATTCTGCTGGGTCCCCAATGCCATCTGCCACCTGCTAAGAAAGCATGACACACACACAATCACATGCACACATGCATAGCCCACTTACCACACTCAGTAACCCCTTCATTGGAGAATGGAACAAGACCACATGTCATGTCCCTTCATTAGCACTGTTTGTTAAACCAGGGTTCATTTTAGTATTGCTCAGATTTGAACAAACTACAAACCTAAATTGTGAAAGCCTGACGGATATTTAACTTGGTCAAGAAAGATACCAACTAACCAGACAGGCAACAAGAAATGTTTAATTTTATGTTTAGTTCTAGAGCACAAATGAATTCGCAAGGCTTTCAAAATATTCTCCATGAGTATGAATGAATGAGATCAGCACATGTGAATCTAAAGACGTGCATCTATCATATGCTCAAATCACCTGCACTAGTGTACATGAAGACATAAACATTTAAGTTGACATGGACGATGCTTATATTTTCTCCAGAAAAACGTAATTGATTTACATCATAAAAAGCTTGTGCACGTGTCATCAAAACTTACAACAATGTCTACCAAACAAACTTTAGCCTGAACTGAGAAGTAATAGGATGTAATGTGGTTACAGCGATCATCACCGAATGATGAGGGACTGACATTCTAGCATTTGCACATGTACTTGTGCACTTGCGTTACAGAGATGATCTGAGATCTATCAGGTAAATCTGCTCTTTCTTTACGCTGTGTGTTTATGTAGGGCATTTCATTTTTGTGTGCGGATGCCTTTTGCTGGTGATGAGGTAAATAGTGTTTTATTAGGTGATTTATTATGCTATCAATGAAGTAACCCAGGCTCATTCTGAAAACGTACCGCTATATACATTTCTGGAGAGACCCAAATATGTCCCAGGAGCTATGTTTTTTTGCAGTTTTTGTTTTCGCGAATCCACCAGAGGCCACTGTGTACGCTTTTTCAGATCTCAAATCTCTCTCGCGAGTGCCATTCGTGCCTGCTGTTCTCGTGTAAATCCACCAGAGGCTGCTGTCGACTGACTGAATGAATGACTGACTGACCGATCGACTGACCCACCCTCCTCCTTCCCTAAACCCAACCAATAGTTTTCAAAAGCAATCCAAAAAAGGAAAAGCCCTCGCCTGATTTTACCACGTTTTCAGATTTTACCACATTCTCACCCTGTTATTAACTTGTTTATTTTATTTTATGGCTTCTGTTTTTGTCTTACCTACTTTCTGGAACCCTTCTTCGCCAGACTCAAACCCCGTCGTCGTGGTCAGCTCCTCTCTCTGTCTCATGTCCGCAGACGTACATGGCGAGCTAACTGCACAAGCTGGTAACAGTGGGAAAGCCGTCCATACAGAGGTAAGACGTCAGCTGGTAAGCGCGAAAAAGAACGGCGTCATACCGACGCGTAGCATTTGTTTTAAAAACTAAATGCAGCCATATGTACTTCTGTCTACATAATTCGCGATCTCCAGAAATGTATATAGGGTTACGTTTTCAGAATGAGCCTATGTTGCAATTAGGGGTTTAAACGACTTAAAAATATTTTGAAGTCAACTTTTATTTGATTAAAGTCGAATTAATGTTGACTGGCTGCTGGTAACATCATTAATAAAGCACAAGATGCAAATTTTTTGCAACATTTGCAATCTATTTGAAGCAAAATATGTAAAAATGCTGTCAAACCGCTGTATTTAAAAGAAAGCTATTTATTTATTTATGTTTTAGGCATAATTGCCACAATAACATAAAATATTATAAAACATTCACATCTCATGTTGTGAAAATGCGATTGTTATGTGCGATTTACTGGAACACACTGGGGTCGGAAGTGGGACATTTCACTGAAGAATTTCGCACCTCCGACTGTCTGGAACACAGCAAAAGAACACAGAACGCATCTTTGCGATTAAAAACACAAGATGCAGTGCTCTGGATTTTTTTTAAAGTGCCTCTTATACCATGTTGCCATGAAATGACAAGCCAAAACATAAAGTGCCAACTTACTACTGTAAACAGAATCTTGCAACACTTGCCCTGCCTCAGAGTTCTTCTGATTGGTCCACTGCTTTGGGACTAACATTGATGAGCAGTGCTGCGTGTTCTTATTTTATAAAATAATTTAAGGCATGGTGACTCAGTGGTTAGCGCTGTCGCCTCACAGCAAGAATGTCACGGGTTCCAGTCCCAGCTGAGTCAGTTGGCATTTCTGTGTGGAGTTTGCACTCTCCCCCCTTGTTCGCGTGGATTTCCTCTGGGTGCTCCGGTTTCTCCCACAGTCATGCGGTACAGGCAAATTGAGTAAACTAAATTGGCCATAGTGTATGAGTGTGTATGGATGTTTCCCAGTACTGGGTTGCAGCTGGAAGGTAAACTGTAAAACATATTCTGGATAAGTTGGTGGTTCATTCTGCTGTGGCGACCCCTGATGAATAAAGGAACTAAGCCAAAGGAAAATGAATGAATGCATGAAAATAATTTAAACACATTGGGCTCGGGTAATTATTTGGTTCAATTCAGCCTCATGAATATGCATACTTGTCACTAACAAGCTTAAAACAGACTAATATTACTGGGTTACTGGGAATGTGGAAGTACTTGTCTAGGAATCAGAGCTGTCCGCATTTTTAAAGCTCACAAACAAGACTGAACTATACATGAAAATACTGAGAAATCTTTTGAACGCAGCAGACATAGTTTTAAAGAAACATTAAAAGCATCTTATAAGAAGACATTCATTCTGTCAATAGCGCACAGCATCTCTCCCCAGGACACAGGTACATGGATCACACGTCTTCAATCTTTCAGATACTCGATTAAATATAATCTTCAAACACAGGCTTTCATTTATTCCCAATCACACTTGAGCCAAGGATTTTCTGGCTTTGTCTCAAAGGCTCCATATCTATATGCCTATACTTCAGGACACAATTCTCAATGCACATAAAAAAATAAAAATCGTTAAAAACATTTAACCTTAATATACAAAAAGCTTCTTCTGTTTGAGCCAATCGCTTATCAGAAGCTCATGGGTGATGGCGAATGAGGATAGATCAACACATGGCCACCTTCAATAGCCACACGTTTTGTGGTCTGCAAATGAAAAACAAACAGGTCTGTCGGCCTGAAAACTGCTTCATGTTTCCTACTCAGTGATTACATCTATACTGAAAATTTCCCCCACTCCATCACTGTCATCAATACGCTGCTGTTCTGAAGTGTGTGGGATTCTGGTATGTAACCAAGAACTACAAGCTTATGTTGGTAATAGACCATCACCTCCATCCAAAAGACTGGAACACAACTGAGAAATTCTAGAGCTGGGCCAATTTATCAAGGGTCAAACGAACACTGATCTGCAATTTCTGTGGTAAAATGCATTTTAGCTACATTCTGTCCTTTATTACTACACTGTTAATGAACAGTTTCCGTATTTTATGATTTACCATTTCTGTTTATTTATGGTTGTGAATTGCATTATGGGGGCGTCACGGTGGCGCAGTGGGTAGCACGTTCGCCTCACAGCAAGAAGGTCGCTGGTTCGAGCCTCGGCTGGGTCAGTTGGCGTTTCTGTGTGGAGTTTGCATGTTCTCCCCGTGTTCGCGTGGGTTTCCTCCGGGTGCTCCGGTTTCCCCCACAGTCCAAAAACATGTGGTATAGGTGAATTGGGTAGGCTAAATTGTCAGTAGTGTATGTGTGTGAATGAGTGTGTTTCCCAGTGATGGGTTGCAGCTGGAAGGGCATCCGCTGCGTAAAACATATGCTGGATAAGTTGGCGGTTCATTCCGCTGTGGCGACCCCAGATTAATAAAGGGACTAAGCCGAAAAGAAAATGAATGAATTGCATTATGGGATGTTGATTACTGCTCTGTCGACTTTTGATGTTGAAAATTCAACTCGACAGTTTAACAAAGTGACTTTTATCAACATTTTAGTAGTTTGAAATAATATCATGTATTAGAAATAAGTCTGTAAAATAACAGAAAATGTACTGGCAGTTTATTATGAGGTATTTGTAGGGTAATATACAACACCAACCCAGACAATATATCACTTTAAACTATTAAAAATGTTCAGAAAAGTCACTTTTTACAACTTTTCAAGGTTAAAAGTTGTTGGAAAAAAGATCAAGGTCCCATCATGCAATTCAAAAGCAGAAATAAACGGGGAAAAATAAAAATATGAATCACAAACTATGGAAAACTGCTAATTTACAGATATTTTTTACAGAGTTAGAGCTGGGCGATATGACCTAAAATCAAAACCTCAAATAATTGAACACCTTACCTCGATATCAATTTTTGAACGATTATTTGATTTGTTTATTCATTTTCCTTCGGCTTAGTCCCTTTAGTAATCAGGGGTCGCCACAGCAGAATGAACCGCCAACTTATCCAGCATATATTTATGCACCGGGTGCCCTTCCAGACGCAACTCAACACTGGGAAACACCCATACACACACATTCACACACATACACTACGGACAATTTAGCTTACCCAATTCACCTATAGTGCATGTCTTTGGACTGTGGGGGAAACCGGAGCACCCGGAGGAAACCCACGCCAACACGGGAAGAACATGTGAACTCTACACAGAAATGCCAACTGGCCCAGCCGGGACTCAAACCAGCAACCTTCTTGCTGTGAGGTGACAGTGTAAATCACTGAGCCACCCTGTCGCCTATTTGATATGTTTGTAATGTATAATTTGTTTACTTATTATTGTCCCCTTATAGTTCATAATATTATCATTTGTACTGTAAGTATATTCAACTATTAAAGGTGGGACATGTTTTCTAATGAAAGAGCACGTTTCTTTTCTTTGTGATATTAAAATAATTGAAGGAAACAAACCATTTATGGTTTTTGATGAATGGCTTAAACTAAAATAACAACAAACATTGCTTGAAATTAAGACATCTTGTGAAAAAAGTCTGTTTAAATGTCTGTTTCTGTTTAAATGTAACAAAGTGTAAATTTTTGCAAACAAAATAAATTAATATTTTCATGTCATTCAAGAGTTCACACTAAGATATTGCTTGATAATAATAGCAGGTTTGGCATGCTGTCCCGGGAGAGAACCCTAAAATCGGAGATATTTGAGCCCAGGACTCCTGCCTGGTCAATGAGCATGTAAGAGGGTACAAGATCAGGTAGTTCTCAAGAGCTCCCCCTGGTAAAGAGGGAAATGGGGTGGATAGGGATTCTTCAAAAAATGAAGATAAGGGAGTAAGGCTAGACGGGCTATTTATAGTGATTTTGGAATAATACGATTGGTTTACTAATAATTACAGATGAGAGACCAGCCGCGATCAATCATATCACGTGCTTCTCTCGAAATTAGTTTGTGAAACTTCACAAAGTGGAAAATAACCAGCGTCTATTGCAAGCAAAATTACATTTTAAATGCTCATGTACAAAGCGGAAAATAACTTGTATCTTTTGAAAATGAATATAATTTGAAATAATGCAATGTGTTTCCCAGAGATGGGTTGCGGCTGGAAGGGCATCCGCTGCGTAAAACATATGCTGGATAAGTTGGCGGTTCATCCCGCTGTGGCGACCCCAGATTAATAAAGGGACTAAGCCGAAAAGAAAATGAATGAATGAATGAATGAATAATGCAATGTGAAACTGCAATGTTTCTCATTGATCAATGTGATCTCCAGTGAACAAATGCTTTAAGTGTGTGCGTGTGTTTGTTGCTCTTTATAGAAAGACAGCTCTGTACATTTATATGTATTGAAAATCTTGAAATCAAAACATCAGTCAATTATTTATGTATTTTTTTTAATGATAAATCTTAGTGAGGGCGGCGCGGTGGCACAGTGGGTAGCGCTGTCACCTCACACCAAGAAGGTCGCTGGTTCATGTCCAAAGACATGCGCTATAGGTGAATTGGGTAAGCTAAATTGTCCGTAGTGTATGTGTGTGAATGAGAATGTATGGGTGTTTTCCAGTGATGGGTTGCAGCTGGAAGGGCATCAGCTGCGTAAAACATATGCTGGATAAGTTGGTGGTTCATTCTGCTGTGGCGACCCCTGATTGATAAAGGGACTAAGCCGAAAAGAAAATGAATGAATGAATGAAAACTTAGTGATGTTGGCGGTATATTCTGCAGTGGCAACCCCTTATAAATAAGGGACTAAGCTGTTGAAAGTGAGTGAGTGATGATTGACACATTATAGGTCATTTATAGGTCAAAATATCAAATGAAAATACTATTGCTACTAACAATCTGTAAATCTTCCGTATATTATTGACATTGTCTGAGTTCGCTCAAACTGATTTGCATAAGTAAAAATGCAAATGCTACATGAGCACTATTTTTATAACTTTTTTTTTTTTTTTTTTTTGCAAATATGAGGAAACTCAGTCTGTCCACACATGGTAGTATTTTAGTTTTAAAGAGATAGTATTAACAGGATTTAAAAAAAATAAATAATTAACTGACATGGAAATTGTGTCAGTTATAGGTTTTGGATTTTGTTTTCGGGTTCTGTTCGATTAATTGCCCTACTATGAGTTTGGTTAGGTTATTTAGTGTACAAATGTTTATTTTTGTAGAAGTGCTGGACAGTTGCTGTACTATTTTGAGAAATCTGCATTAATTAACTGTCAAACGTGCATATTTCCTGTTTTAAAATATAGCTACCACATTGTTAAATTGTATTTTTTTTTATTAAAGGAAATATAATGGTTGCTGGATTACTTATCATCTAGCACAAAGTTAGCAAATGATTGTTGCATTAAAACTTGGTTATAATTTATATTTTATATATTAATGTTATATTGCACTAAATGTGCAGTATATTCTGTTTTAGACCACATACAGGCTACATACTCTTATGTAATGTCAAACTAATCTTTCAGTTCCATTAGTTCTAACTTCTAACACCATTACTGTTTATGTCTTTCAAGGACTATCTAAATCAGATTCTCTATGGTATCTCCTCTCATAATATGATTTTTTTTTTCTAACCAACATTAGCTTGTGCTTTTCAAAAGAAATATTTATCCACGTTTCACCATGTACATTACGTGATCCCTAAATAACCTTGTAGCACATATTTCTTTATTTTAGCTAATTAATGTGGCTTTTTTTTTCTAATTTATACTGTCTATATATATATATATATTTATATTCATTCATTCATTTTCCTTCAGCTTAGTCCCTTATTTATCAGGGGTCTCTACAGCGGAATGAACCCCCAACTATTCCGGCATATGTTTTACGCAGCAGATGCCCTTCCAGCTGCAACCCAGTACTGAGAAACACCCATACACTCTTGCATTCACACATACACTCATACACTATGGCCAATTTAGTTCATCCAATTCACCTACAGTGCATGTCTTTGGACTGTGGGGGAAACTGGAGCACCCGGAGGAAACCCACACGAACACGGGGAGAACATGCAAACTCCACACAGCAATGCCAACTGGCCCAGCCGGGATTCGAACCAGCAACCTTCTTGCTGTGAGGAGACAGTGCTAACCACTGAGCCACCGTGCTGCCCTATATATATTATATATACCAGCAAAATAAATGATTGGTAATATAAAAATGTATAATACCATTTTATAATACTGACCATTTATTAATCTGGTTATCTTTTATATAAACTAAAAATAAGCTCACATTAAAAAAAAAATCCTTTGACCAAGTTATTGCTAATACCTTATATAAGTAAGTACTATAAATAAGGCAAAAATATACAATGAATGTTACCTAAAACCATATTAGGGCTTGACAAACCACCTATAGAAACACTTTTCCAGACACTTGCACCAGTTTGCACCAGACACTTTCTTACAATCACTCCATATCTCTATAAAACATTGTGAAAACAATTAAAAACTCTGTAAAAAAAATATTGTTCTGTCTTATGTAAAAGTACTTGTAAAGTCTGTCTTATGAATTTGTAGTATATGTATAGTTAGTATTAGTAAAATAGTTCTCACATCCAGTGTTGTGTTCATATTTATGATTGGTTATTTATGTAGCACCGATGTAGTGAAATGATAATAAAGCTCAACCTGACTTGACTAAAATGACAACAATTATTAAGCTAAAAAAAACAACAACACTATCTTAATAATGATACTAAAAACAACACATTCAATCTTGCAAAAAGGAATGATTTGCCATATGTGGGTTTCTTCGGGTTTCCAAAAGTCAAAATTCAAACTGATTATCACCAAGCCAGAAGCCAAAAGAAATCAGTCAGCATGACTTAAGAAGAGAATTCAGTAATGCAGTATTTAACGCTGACTAATAGACGATCGGTCTTACAAAAAGTACATCGACATGACAGCCAATCAATTCATTCCTCATAATACTGTCTTTAAAATATAATAAATACCACTTTAAAAATCAATTGAAAGTGAACAAACAAAAAAAATGGGATCGATAGATAACTCCCTATGACCTGCAAGAAGTCTGAAAGCTCTGGTCGCGGGACTCCGGGTCATGAGTCAGAAAACCGCGGCAGGATTAATGGTGGGCATCCATTGTGGGAACAGACAAGCCACCGGCAGAAATCGGTGGGTCGCAACCTCAAGGTTTCACCGAGACAGAGAGGATTACGCTAGACGACCCCTCGTAAATCCTCACCGTGAGGCGGCAGGTGAGAAGGAAGAGCAGGCCTGGGCATCTTTCCCTTATTTAGTCCTCTGTGTTTCCCAGCAGCCAGACTCCTGCCCGCCCTCCCTCCCAGGGTCTGCGTGTGCTCCCATAGGACCAATTATTACAGCAAGTCCTCCACTGAATCACTCTATCAATTAGGAGGTGGTGAGCACATCATCACATATATTACTGCTGAGGCAGGCATGGCTGTGCGGGATAGGAGAAAGCGAGGGGAGGATATAGATGGAAGGATGGATGGATGGATGGATGGAAGGAGCATCAGACAGACAAACAAAATAATAGATAAAGTGATGGATGGATGGATGGATGGATGGATGGATGGATGGATG
>CAIGQV010019101.1:8240545-8251681 GCA_903798115.1 Danio jaintianensis
TTTTTTTTCTTGCTCTCGAGTCCGAGTCATTTGATTTTGAGTATCTACCGATACCCGATCCGATACTTCTATAATACAAAAAAAAAGAATAAAGAAGAGTGAAAAAACCTTTATAATAGAGAGTTTATAATACCTTCAGAGCGCAGACATACTCGCGCTTTCTGCTTCAAGCTGCTTCCGTGTTCTACTTTGCTGGTCTTTAACCAATAGCGTCTCTGCAACAAAGTGATGTCATGCCACACACGTTGCTGTTTCTGTGTGAAGTCAAGAAAGAGGTCTAACTCTGTGCCACCGCATAACTATAGATGTGTTAAAGATCGGGAGGTAACGTCCGATTCCGATCGAGTCTGAAACCGCGTGAAAAAACATATGCGCATAACTGGGCAGGATAAACTTTTTATTTGATAAGAAAAGATGCGCATAAACTATGATCACTTTTACCAAACAAATTCCAGCATGCGCATTAAAAAAGTCATATGATTTTGTTATAAGAGATCATTTGATGATAAAAATATGTGTGAATGGACAAACTAGCAGTGACCACAGTGTAAAACATCTGAAATGTTGTTTTGGTCATTGTAAAATGCCTTAACCATTTCTGTATTAGTGTTATTATATTATTAATGACTTAATGAATAGTCAAGAGCGTCTGTGCTCCGCGTCTCACGCCTTCAAATGCCACCATACATTCATTGCGTGTCGGCATCATCTTCTGAGGTGCAAGTCATTATTAAATAAAGAAAAGATTGACGCAGCTTCTCCTACCGCAGCAAATTCCCTTTTTACTTTTGATATTTGGTGCCAGTTAATCAGGAACTGACGATTTTGTTCTCTTTGACTTGTTGGATGGAAACGCTGCTTTATTCGCACATCTTTTATGCAATATTCCAGCTTTGCACATAAATTTAATTTAATTTAGTAGTTTGAAATAATCTAATGTATAAGAAATAATAAATAGAGGAATAAGTCTGTAAAATTATATTAATTGCACTGCCAGTTTATTACAAGGTGTTTTTGTACTGTATTATACAGCAACCCAGACAATATAACATTTTAAACTATTAAAAATAACAATAAAAAAGTAATGCAATTCAAAAGCATAAATATATGGGGAAACAGAATAAAATACAAACATGAATCACAAATTATGGAAAACTGTTAATTTAGGGATAAATAAATATATATATATATATATTTTTTTTTTTTTTTGTTAAATCACTCGAGTCCATTATAGACCAAACAAGAGTTCTTAATATTTATTTCAAATTTCACTAACAGTTGGGAGCAAGTTATGAACAGCACTTGGAGAAATGGTCGTCAGGACCAAAGTGCGCTCTGTGACTGGCAGTCATTTTATGGCAGTTGTCCTGAAGCACATTTACTTACATGACGTCAGTGGCTAAGAGCCAGCTTTTCATTTTGGTGGCAATTTACCTCAGCTTCTTTAAGGGCTTGTTGTTACAACTACACAGCAGACCACCACACTCAGTTATTCCCTTGGAGAATCAATTTACTGCAGGTTGTGCTCAGACTGCAGACTACCAGTTTGTGTTTGTAACACAAGATTAAACAACCACTTTTTTTTTTTAGAAGTATGAACATTTAAGAAAAAATGATTAGCCCTCCTGTAAAATTTTGATTCGTTTTCAAACATTTCCCCAGAGATGGTTAATGAAGCTAAGAAATTTTCACTGTGTGTCCTATAATATTTTTTCTTCTGGAGAAAGTCTTCTTTCTTTTAGTTTGGCTGGAATAAAAGCAGTTTTAATCTTTTTATTAAACAATTTCTTAGGTTAATATTATTACTCTTAAGATTTTTCTTTTTTGTTTGATTGACGGAACAAACACTGTTATTCAATTATTAAATGTCACTTTAAGCTGAATACTAGCATCTTGAAAAATATCTAGTAAAATATTACGTACAGTCGTCAATGCAAAGATAAAAGAAATCAGTTATTAGAAATTAGTTATTAAAACTATTATGTTTAAAAAATGTGTTGAGAAAATCTTCTCCTAAACAGAACTTTTTTTAATTTAACAAAAGTGCTACCTCAACTTTATATTTTATTTTTCTATACATGTTTTCATATAAAGAGGTAACAATTTTCACAAAAAAAAAAAGAAAGAGTCTGATCAACGACATGACAGACACAATAAGCAGAACTATATTCGTCCTACACCACATGGTGATTCAAACCCGAACAAACATTTTCAGAGTTTATATATAAAAAAGATTCTAGATATGGTCCTAGATATAAACCACATTTATGACCCAAGCATGAATCATGAAATCAGTCATTATTTATCGCTAGCATCATTTTGAAGGATTTGTCCAATTAGCAGAACTAATAACTGCAGAAAAAAATTATAAACAGAAACTATTAAAAAAAAGATTGTTGGGGTTCATTAAAATGTTAAAAAGAAGATTGCCATGTATACACATATATATTTTTTACTGTATCTTTGTATAATTTCTCTAAAAATGGGTTCACTGAGAATTTTGTGATAAGTTTTATGTGATTGCATATAATAATGTATACAAGACAAACTTTAAAACAATAAAAGTCTAATACAACTTCATTTTTTACCATTAGAAAAAAAAATCCTCAGAAAAAAATGACTTTTACATTTGCAAAAAACACTCACTAAAATGTCACACAACTAAAAAACTATGCACAAAAGAATTAGAACATAAATCATTCAATGTTGTATTCAACATTTTAAGGGTTACGGTGCACTAACTAATCACTAATTTGATTTTTGTCACTATCCTTTAAATCACAAGGTTTACCCATTTGTCAACAAGTTTTTAATTACATAAAATATAATGAAATTTAGCATGATCCTTTTTTATATATACACATGTAAAAATGCTAATAAAGTGCTGAATGATGATCATGATATCTGGACATTTTATTTCTATATACTATTTGAAACAATAATGTAAACACTTTATTTCAATTTAATATGCTTTCTACTGTATGTATATTAATTAATTTAAAGTTCACCCAAAAAATGATAATTCTGTTATCATTTATTCACTCTTGAATTGTTCCAAACAAGTTTGAGTTGCTGTTTTTGTTCTGTTGAACACAAAAAAAGATTTTTGAAGTTTTGAAGAATGTTGGAAACCTGTAACCACTGACATCAATAGTAGGAAAAACAAATACTATGGAAGTCAATGGTTACAGGTTTCCAACATTCTTCAGTATATCTTATTTTGTGTTTAACACAACAACAAAAAGCTCAAACGTTTTTGGAACAATTCAAAGATGAATAAACGATAACATAATTTTAATTCTTGGATTAATTGTGCCTTTAATTTGATATACTCCAAAATCAGATGTCTTTTAGATTAGATTAAACTTTGTCCCTGTGCACAGTACAAATACAGAGCTATATTAATATTTAACATTATTTTTTTAAGTGTTTAATAGCATTAATTGTTGCATAGTAAAAAAAATTGATGAAATTGCAGCATTATCTGCATCCATTACTCAAACGCACTACAAGCATGAATGTGAACAGCATAGTGTTTGTGACAAAACCTGACGGAAAATAAAATCAGAATGACTTTCGAAAATACTTTTAAGCATAATTTGAGGAAACAGGGCAAAGGGAGTTGATTCTTCACGGATTAGCCATGAATAACAACCGCAGCTTAAAGGGACAGTTCACCCAAAAAAATGCAAATTCTGTCATAATTTACTCCCCCTTCACTTGTTCCAAATCTGTTTGACGTTCTTTCTACTGCTGAACACAAAATAAGATATTTTGAAGAAAGCTGGAAACCTGTAACCATTGACTTCCATAGTATTTGTTTTCCTATTATGCAAGTCAATAGTTACAGGCTTTTAGCTTTCTTTAAAGTATCTTCTTTAGTGTTCAACAGAAGAAAAACTTTTTAAGGTTTTGGAACCACTTGAAGGAGAGTAAACAATGAGTAAATGTTCATTTTTGGGTGAACTATCCCTTTAAATCAGTTCATGAGAACACTTCCAGCACTAAAACATAACTTAGTGAACAAGCATTTATTAATATAACTTGATTAAACATGTGACTGTGTGGTTTGGATGTGCGCAGTAGCGAGCTCCAGAAAAAGTCCAACTTTAGGAAGTTTGATCACATTAATAACCGACTTTCAACTGTTATGACACACTTTCCTTTTTTCCTTCGTCCAACGTATGTGATTCATTTTCTTCAAAACCTTGTATTGTGTTACAAACAAAAAACAGAAGATCCATCCAGAGACCATAAATACATCTGTTGAGTTCATCAATCAGGGAAAAAGTGACTAATACTCGGGTTCGTATCTTTATTCACAACAGCTGTTTCCATTGCGAGAAGAGACGTGAATGTTATTGCTGCAAAACATACCCATATCCCTGAATGAAGTATGAATTTTTTTTTTTAAACGAATGCCAGCTATTATTGTCAATCATTAAAAGCAGGACTTTCCAAGGACCTCGTGAACGTCTAATATTTTCCATCGCTTAGTTTTTTTTTTCTGTTTTTCCCCCTCCCGCCGATAATCGTGATTCCTGTTCGACCACAGATAGATTTTAATAGGAAATGATGCCTATGAAGAGTAAAACACACAGGACGTGGCTGTTTGTGTTGGTCTGTCTCCCAGCAGAGTTTAGTAGTTCACATTACGCCTGACCGCAGAGCGCAGCAAAGTGAGTTAGCTGCTTCTAGAAGTGGCAAAGGCACTTTTGTGCGGTTCATTCATATCTGTTGTAGCCTTGTTGAGGTAAACCCTATTTCATAGTGTATCGCCATTATAAACCTATTTGTTCCACGCTGTCCACTGAGAGCACATAAATCAAACGCAGTCAATAAAAGCATCAACATGTCAGATGACATACGCTAGAGAGCCTGAGCATTTCTGAATCGCTTGTTTTCAGCGTTCCAGGGGTTAATTCTAGAATAAATGCTAATTTGGACATTATTTAAATGACTGTCAGTACAAAAGTAGATCAACAGCTGGTGTAACAAGCATTTAAACTGCAGATTTTGATTTACACGAATAACAAAATCAACATACACTGTAAAAATTATCCGTTAGGTTCACATTTTGTCATTCACAGGTTTATTTATGGCTATGAATTGCATTATGGAACCTTGATCTCTGCTCTGTCGACTTTTGATGCAGAAAATTGAACTGATCAGTTTTACAAAGTGAGATTTATTGACATTTTAGTAGTTTGAAACGATATATTCATTAAATAGATATATAGAAAGAATTAAGTCTGTAAAATAACAGAAAAAGTACTGGCAGTTTATTACAATGTTTTAGTATCGTAATTTACAACCCAGACAATAAATTACTTCTAACTAGGGCTAAACAATCGTTTGAGCATCGATATCGGAATGTGTGTATCTGCAATAGTCACATCACATGATTAGATTATTTATTTAAATATTAAAAATTATTAAATATATATATATATATATATATTTTTTTTAATTATTTATACAATGCTGACCATGTTATTTTGCGTCTGATTGTTCAATTTCTGTACTGGAATACTGTTAGACTAAGCAGAAAACCATAAAGCATTTTATGATAATTATATATTATGATAAGCGTTTCACCATAAAGTTTATTTCACGTTTATTTTTGCTCTATATGCTTGTAATTTATTATAATTTATGCAGATGCACTTCATAGAAAAAGACTTGATCACCCCAGTCGATATAATTTAATAAAATCGTCCCAAATAGAGCTATTCAAATCATCTGCTGAAATTGCATTCATATCGCAACAAAACAAAATAACGTGCAGCCCTACTTCAAACTATTCAAAATGTCAATAAAAGTCACTTCTTCAAACATCAAAAGTTGTTAAAGTAAAAATTTATGTCCCATAATGCAATTCAAAAGCATAAATAAATGAGAAAAAAAACATCACAACATATGAAATGAAAAACATAAATAATTTACATGTTATTTTTTTTTCAGTGTAACCTAAACTACATATTACAAATCTGACTTCATTGACTCAAATTGCAAAATGGACTGTTAGCAAACATGCCGCACAGGAACGTTAAAAAAATACAAACCGAGGAAATGCTATTGTTTAGCATGCAGGATGTCAGTCGGGAATAGAATATTCTCTAGAACTTTTTGATCCTTTATCCCATTTTAAAGAAACAATTTGCACACATCAGAAAGCTAGTGACTCAAATATAAAGCCATTTAAAGGGAGACACATTTTCTCACATTTTACTCACTTCTATGTGGTTAGAAGTAGGGTTGCATGATATTAAAAAACTGACATTGTGATAGTTTGTTTTTCTTCAATATATTTTGCGATATGACTATGATTTCACAAGATGACCGTATTTGAAAAATCCTAATTTCAATTTTTAGGAGAGTGCAACTGCATTATATCTACACAATTATACAAAATAAAATAAATTAAAGCACAGATGAAATCACCAGAACAAAGATGCAAATGAAATAAACCACGCTTTATGGCATTTAGTTACAGTTCAACAGTATTGAAGTATGGAAATTCAATAGAATGTAAATAAAAAAAAAACATTGCATAGTCTTTATTGTAGTAAATAATTAAACACAATTTATCTTTGTTAAAGCAGCAAACCTTATCATTTGTGCCTTGTGCCTATCTTGTGCCTAAATGGTTTAAGTTGAAATCTTACATTCACAGGTCTTAGTAGTTTAACTTAGTAGCGACATCACAAATGCCACGTTCTGAACTCTGTTTTCTGGTTAATTATAATCCCAACTTGACATTGCAGATCCCGTGATGTGACTATTGCAGATTCACACATTGCGATATCGATGCTGAAATGATATATTGTGCAGCCCTAGTTAAAAGTGGTTCTAAACTTTTATGAACTTATTCTTCTGTTGAAAATAAAACAAGATATTCTGAAGTAACAAATACTATGGAGGCCAATAGATGTTTTTTTCCCCCAACATTCTTCAGAATATCTTCTTTTGTGTTAAAAAAGAACAACAAATGGGTTTGGAACAAATAAAGGATGAGTTTCTTCTTTTTTGGGGTGAACTATCCCTTTAAAATGCCATTGAAAAGCTAAGTGAACAGATATCTTATCTGAAGCATACATGGGCCATATGGTGCCACGGCCGCTGCCGCCTGTTGCTGGCATAACAATAACACGGCCTGCACAGCACATGACTGGTACAGTATTGGCCTGGATTCCCTGAACACTAAACGCAAGTGTTCATATTTACATTTTTTGTCCCCTTACAGGTGCAGAAAGGGTCTAAACCAGATGTCTGCTTGAGCCCAACACTGTTTGCCTTCTACAATTCACCGCACACACACATACACACACACACTCCTCCCCGGATCAGCAACAGGAAAAACAATAGGTTCTCTCTGTGCGCTCCCATTCCCCCACAATCCTCCATTCCCAGAGGTAACCCAATCCACTATGTCTGAGCAATGCACCTATTCTCTTCTCATTTCACAACTGAAAGACTGCTTTCTTCCCGAGCCACGCCGGAGAGCACCAGTGAAACAGAAAGTATTGAAATTAATGTTTGTTTTTTTTCCCCCTCCTGATTCAGATTCATTATTTATGGTCAGTGACATGTGATTTTTCCTGCATGGAGATTGTAGCTTTATTCTAAAAAGGGCAATGCGGTACTTTTGCCAACTAAATCTGATTTGAAAAACAACGATTATTTCATTTTTTTTTTAAGCTGCGTTCTGATTATGGCTGCACGATATTGGACAAATCGGATATTGCCATATTTTATTTTATTTATTTATTTATTTTTTTTCACAAGATTGTTTAATTAGCTCTATTTGATGGTTTTCTGGGTAGTCTAACAGTATTCTGGTACAGAAATTGAATAATCACAATGCAATAAAAACTTTTAGTCCAAATATCTAAAAATTCTTAGATCAAGTGAAAATATTGTTTTGTTTGAGAAGTAGCAAGTCAAAGTTAAGAGTTTTTCCTTTAAAACAAGTGAAATGATCTGCCAGTGGGGTAAGTAAAATAGTATTTTTTCGCTTTGAAAAGAAGATATTTAGTCTAGAAACAAGACAAAAATTCTAAGTAAGCAAAAAAAAACAAAAAACCTTTGTATATATATTGTATATATTTCATATAAATACAGAAATTAAATACAATTCTGTGGCTCCTGTTCAACTATAATCCAGACTCTACATTGCATATCTTACGATGTGACTATTGCGGATGTGCACACTGCGATATCGATGCTGAAACGATATATTGTACAGCCCTAGTTCTGATTGATAACCATTTAAAACTCTATTATGTGTGATACTGAATATTGAAGATGCATTTTATATCACAAAATATGAAGATCACAAAAATATGGAAGTGCACAATGTTTTGAGCTACATTTAAAGTTCAAGACAGCTATGTCCAAAAACCCTTATGACCAAAAACCTCTTAATCAACCTGATCAACTCAAATTATCAACATACTAACAGACAGCACACAGTAAAGGCTTCAAACTTTTTATTCACAATGTCAAAAAAAGAAAAAGATTTCTTCTCTGGTTTCCTTTTTAGGTGTAGCTAATGAATACTTTGATATGGTTCCTCTGTTTTATAAACTACATCTGATCAAGAGTCAGATGTTCAACATCAACTGATGGGTTCAGCGTTTCATTCTCTCTCTTGAAAATGTCAAGCAAGCGCATGTGTTCAACAGGTCTATGTGCTGCATAACACTGAGCACAAAGCGCTTATTGCTATGCCTATTTCATACACACACACAGACACACACACAAAAAACTGATTTGCTTCTCATCGCCGTGGTACAGTATGTCAGGGGTTACATCTGATAGAAGTCAATCTGTTTACTGTAGTACGTTATAATAATGGCCCAGTTAGAGGACACAAGCAACGCATTGTGCCGCTCGGACCCTTCTTTATAAAAGGGTCAATGGGAAATATAAGACGACAATTAACTGCAAGAAAAAAAGAGGTCTTTCATCTAAACACACGACTTGTTTTCCTGTTAAGAATTCAAGTCCAGAACGGGTTAAGAAAAAGTTTGAAATCTTGTACATTTGAAAGACAAGAAATGTATGATGCTCTTATATGGTTCACTGCAGAAAGTGAAAATGTGCAGTGAAAATATGCTTTTTTTTATTTGCATGTTGACTGCCGACTCATTACTGACCATTTCTAATTTAAGACATCAATGTTAGTTGACATCTGACTGAAAATGACTTTGAATTGACTAATCTCCTACCGTCAGTTTAACTGAATGAAACTAAAGTGTACATTTTAGTGTAAAAAGTGCTATGACATTTTTCCGGCTGTGTTCTCATGCTTTCCATAGTTAAACTGTAATTAATCATTATGGGGCTGTAATTTAAATAAGCTTTCACAGTAATAACTGTAAGGTGTTATAAGGTATGAGTCAATTGATTATACAAAAACTAGTTGATATTAAAAAGTGAAAGTCTGGTTTTAGGCAGCTGGAGGTGCAGATGATTGTGATTTCATAGTTGAATAATTCATTCGCAAAATGACAATGACATGTTTAAAAACTTAAACCATTATAGAATAATACTGAGTAGTATGTGATTATGTAAAAGCCTGGATAGTTAGAGGAGTTGTAAAGCTAGTCGCTGATGAAGTGCTAAGCTAAGCTACGTCCCGTCCCGCTGTTACTATCGTTACGTTCATAGTTTCATTCCTTGTGATGAAACAGCGTTTCTGAATTTAAAACACATACTGTAAGTGACACACAGCATTTGAATTGCTATTATTGTTTATAAGCCCTAAATGCAACACGCCGAGGCACGACATTAGTCCAGCAGAAACAGGGCGGGCAATCCCAACAAAGGAAATGACAGAGGAATAGCAGCCAGATTCTCCCATGTAATCTTTCCGAAACACGGTAGCACACTAAAAACAATGTCAACAACTGGTGGGATTAAAATATAACAGCGTTGAACAAACAAATGAGTTACTTTTTACAATTGCATAAGGCCAGTAAGCTAAAGTTTCTCCAGAGTAAGGAGTCAGTGAAGTTATGAGTATGACTAAACAAGCCGTTGTTGTTGTTGTTTTTTAAATAAACGACACAAATATTAGGCTAACGTTAAGGGATGCGAAGTATTTTCCGTGTCAGCAAACGATTAAACGAACCCTGTAAAACAAGTGAATAAAGATGCCGAGAGTTGACCCAAGTCACATAATGAAAGAGAAGAAAAGTCAAATGTGTACTTACGGGTGAGATCCGACCAGAAGCTGCTGAATAAACGCCAAAGATACGCGAGCAACAAGTCTCTCCGCGCTATATTTGTGCGGCGCTCCGAAATGTGCAGCGTAGCCAACTACGGAGGAGAAAACAGCAACATTTGGATCCGTCATCTTGTCCAAAATTCTTTTCATACAATAATCAATGTCCGAAAAAATGTTCCCCAAAACGACGCGTATTGTTTCGGGTGTAAATTGCACGGGACTTACTGCAGAGCACGAGCGCGCAAGGTCAGCTTCTTTAGCAAATATGTGAAAAATGTCAAAGATTTTCCCTGCTATGTCAGACTGAGTCAGTGGACAAAGTGAAAGCACCCTGTTGCTGCAGCGTCGAACTAAATCCCATTGAAAAGATACTTTGAGCCCGACCCCTCTTGCTACATGCCTATCAATAGTCATAATCGCGCAATACACTTTGTATTTTGCTCGTCTGCTTTAACTTAATCCAGAAAAAACGTTTGATCTCAAGCCGTTAAAGGGCTAATTACCTTAAAACTTACCTTAACGTCCGCTTTATTTATATCAAAATTTAAGTTCGGCCCCTTTGTTTTGTTCTAGTGTGGGTTTGTATAGTTTTTTTTTTTTTTTTTTGCAAACTGTGTAAAGTTATTCTTGTGTTTTGGGGCCGGCCGGAATGTGAACGGGAATCTCCGCCGCACCGATAGAGATGCGAAGAATGCTCGGAATGAGAGCAGGAATGAAATGAACGCGAGCGTCGAGTTTGCAGCAGGGCGGAGCGAGAGGGTGGCGTCATCCCGCAGCTTCTCCCACATCCATGGGGATGACCTCACAGGACACGTCCGTGCCCTCCTCCAATGGGAAACAGCGCTGACTGGCTGCCTGTGTTTATACTTTCTAACCCACTTGTTTGCAGCGTATTGATTCGC
>CAIGQV010019101.1:8265385-8299585 GCA_903798115.1 Danio jaintianensis
AACCCCCCCCCCCCCTTCACTTCCAACAGCGACACCCCGCCCCCGCTCCCTCACTTACGTTAGCGACCCCCCGCCCTTCACTTTCGTCTACGAAAGGGCAGCATCAACACCGTTGATCGTAAGATCGCGGTTCGCTCCTGCAAAAGGGCGAACCACCCCTGTTGTCCCCCGCAAGTAGCGGTTGGCACTTGGGCAGATCTGAGGGTCACAGTGGGGGTCAATCCGCCGCCCTCGGGCTTGCGGACCTCCCATTCCTCAGCGCGCTCCATCCAAGCTTCGAGTGAGAGAAGCGCACCATCCTTCGGGAGGGTCGCCCCCTCACTCGATGACACCGAGGACCAGATGTCCATCGCTGCATCGGAGGGTGGGCTGTCATTTTCCGATGACAATTCGGACCCGCTTCCTCCCTCAGGGGTGGTAAGCGAGGCTCCGGATATGGCATCTGATATGATGGCCGTGCTAACCCGGGCTGCTTCGGCGACGAGGCTGGAGATGGCTTGTCCCCCAGCTTCGCCGCCGGACCGATTAGACAGGTGTTACGTGGAGGATAAGAAGGGGAAACCCTCTAAGCCTCCCGTCCCCTTCTTCCCGGAGGTGCACAGTAAGTTCACGCAGCGCTGAGGGCACCTTTTTCTGCCCGGTCTGCGTGCGCTCCGCCCTCACCTTCCTCGATGACGGAGCAGCCAGGGGGTATGAGGCAAAACCCCAGGTCGAGTGTGCTAGCGCGGTCAATCTTGCCCGCGTGGTGCCCCTTCCTGGCGTGGTTAGCCTCGGCTCCCGTCCAAAGCATGTAGGTTGTCTGTGTCCCTCAAGGCCAGAGCCTACACTGCTGCGGGCCAGGCTGCTATGGCTAGTGCAAGCGCTGGCCCAGCGGCACGAGGAAGGTTCCGACCCAGGCTTAATGCACTACGCACTGCAACCGACTTTGCTCTAAAAACACCAGGTCGGCTGCGAGTGCCCTGGGAAGGACGATGACCACACTAGTGGTCCAGGAACGCCACCTCTGGCTAAACCTGGCAGATATGTGTGTCGTTGACAAAGTTCGCTTTCTTAACACACCCATATACCAGGCTGGCCTGTTCGGCGACACCAGGGTGAGTTCACCCAGGAATTCACTTCGGTGAAAGAGTAGTCAAGTGCGATTGGCGGGCTCAAAAACCGCTCTCCCCGTCGATTCGTGCACTTTGGCTGCTTCTCGCCGAGGGCGCTCGTCTGTGGCTCCAAAATCTGCTCCGCCGCCCTGTCCGTTCAACTGGTTAAGCGGCAGCGTTGAGCACCTCACAGACGATCACCGCCCCCCGCCTCAGGGCGCCGCTAAGTCCAGTACGGACCGCGAAGCGTCCCTGAGACGGGCCACTCGGAGAAAAGGATGTTTGCTCTTTCCCTGGCGGAGGGCCAGGGACACCCATATCATTAACAAAAAGGCCGTATGGCTACTAAATTTTTTAAGAGCAATTTTTTCCTCTCTCCGGGTGTGATAGCCCGAACACTGCCAGTATGGGACGCTATGCCTTCCAGCTCGCAGGATCGGTGCTCTTCGCCACAGGCTCTGTGAGTGCCAGAGGACGGGCTCCTTTCTCTCGCACTCCTAGCCGCCCTGCGGGCTCTTGGGACGAAGTTAAGATTAAACCTCTTTACTTCCGCTCTTCCTTGGGACGCATGCCTCCCGGGGTGAGCTCTCCCATCCCGTGCTGCCCCACCGCTGGTGCGTCAGTGATTGCACCGATGATGTCACTCGCGTGGGCTCTTCCAGCCTGGTTAGCGCTGCCCAGCCCGTCGCGATGGCTCATTCGGACAATCAGACTCGGCTATGCGATTCAGTTCGCTAAACGGTCCCCCAAGTTCACGGGCGTGTATTACACCAGGTGTCAGCCCTGTGTCCGCCCCTCTCTTGTGCGAGGAGATTGCTGTCCTCCTGGCGAAGGATGCAATCAAGCCGGTCCCTCCAGCCGAGATGAGGTATGGGCTTTTTAGTCTGTACTTCATCGTACCCTAAAAGAGCAGTGGGTTATGACCAATCCTAGTTCTGTGCATTTTGACCCGCTGCCTTACAAGCAGCCGCTCAGAATGCTTATGCAGAAGCACATCCCCCGGTGCGTCCGTCCTCAGGATTGGTCTGCAGCGATAGACCAGAAGGACACGTACATTCATTTCTCCATTTTTCCACGCCACCGGCTGCGGTTTGCGTGGGAGGGTCGAGCATGATAGTACAAAGTCCTCCCTTTCTGGCTCTCCCTGTCTCCGCGGGTTTTCACGAAGCTCGCGGAGGATACCCTAATGCCCCTTCGGCTTGCGGGCATCTGCATACTCCATTATCTCGATGACTGGCTTTTTAGCTCACTCGCGGGATCAATTGATTATGTACAGGGACTGGGTGCTCCGGCACCTCGACCTGTTGGGGTTTCGGGTCAACCGAGAAAGGAGTAGGCTCGCCCCTGTGCAGAGCATCTTTTTTCTCGGGTTGGAGCTGGACTTGATCACCATGACGGCGCGCCTCCCTCGAGAGCGCGCTGGGCTGATGCTGACCTGTCTGAGAGAGTTCGACAGGAAAACTGTGGTGCCACTGATATCATTTCAGAGGCTCCTGGGGCATATGGCATCCGTGGCCGCTTCACGCCGCTCGGGCTGTTCCATATGAGACCGCTTCAGCATTGGCTTCCCGATCAGGTCCCTAGACGCGCATGGCACGCGGGCACGCACCGGGTGACTGTCACTCCGCTGTGTCGCCGTGCCCTCAGCCTCTGGATGGACCCTGCGTTTCAACAGGCCTGTGTGCCTCTAGAACAAGTGTCCAGGCATGTCGTCGTTTCGACGGATGCTTCCAGTACGCGCTGGGGGGCCGTGTGTTGCGGGCATGCAGCTGCGGGTCCGTGGAAGGAACCCGGTTGCATTGGCATATTAATTGCCTGGAGCTGTTGGCAGTGTATCTCGCGCTGCACTGTTTTTACCGGTGCTAGAGGGGAAACACGTGCTGGTCAGGACGGACAGCACGGCGACGATGGCGTATATCAACCGCACAGGGGGTATCCGCTCTCGCCGCATGTCTCAGCTCGCTCGCCGTCTGCTCCTCCGGAGTCATTCGCGGCGGAATCGCTGCGTGCCATTTTTTCCCCCAGCGAACTCAACCGTGCAGCCGATGCGCTCTCACGGCAGTTCACGCCCGGGAAAACTGAGACTCCACCCCCGGCTGTCCAGCTGTTATAGGTGCGCTCTGCGCGCTGGCTAACACAGCTGGCCCCTGGGCATGCGTAAATACGCATTTCTCTCCAGTGAGCCTACTCGCAGATACTGTGTTACGTCAGGGAGGACGAGGACCAGATCTGTTATTGCGCCTCTGGCTCAATCTTATCTGTATTTCAGCTCTCTCCTCGTGACGGCCCCTCCCTGGCATATCCCTTTGAAGAAGCTCCTTCTTCTTTGGAACAGGCACCATCTGGCACCCGTGCCCAGATCTCTGGAATCACGTGTAAGGTCCATAGATGGAGCGTGGAGGACTTAGGTGACTTACCGGTTCGGTGGTTAACACCGTCACTCAGGCTAGAGCGCCCTGAAGTGGAGTCTATTCGCTGTGTGGTGTACTTCTCTCCGAGAAGGACCCCGGACATGCCAGATCAGTGTGATGCTTTCCTCCTTCAGCTGGCTGAGCTAAGGCTGTCCCCTTCACACTGAGGGGTTGGCGTTACGATCATCCCCGCTCTGAGGACGCGGGGATGGCGGCGCGTTGGGAAAGCATCGCCTCATCATCCAGTTCCCAGAGGCGCGAGATTAAGTTAATTAATAGTTAGTAGTTAATTAAATCAATCCTGTCCCCCTCTCATACCCACTTGGAGATCTCTCTTAGGAGAGGTCTGCTCGATCCACTCGACTCAGTATCTTTAAGTTTTCTGTCCAGGTAGACAGCTCTGCTGGTCGCGTTGGCATCGGTCAAGAGGGTCGGGTATCTGGAGGCATTTTCGGTCAGCGAAGTGTGCCAGCAATTTGGGCCGGCCCACTCTCACGTTTTCCTGAGACCCCGGCCCACCTAGGTGCCCGAGGTTCCTACAGCGCTTCTTTAGACTATGTAGTGAACCTGCAAGCGCTGCCCACGGAGGAGGCTCGGCGCTTGTGACCGCATTAGAGCTTACGACTCTAAGCAGCTCCTTTCTGTTATGATCGGCAGACGGGAAGTGCCGTATCCATTCTGAGGTTGGCCCACTGGATAGTGGATGCCATCTCCCTCGCTTTTCTATGCCAGGGTGAGCCGCGTACCCCGGGAGTGAGAGCGCGCTCGACTAAGAGTATCGCCTTCTCTTGAGCGTAAGCACGCGGCGCCTCTCTAACAGACATCTGTAGAGCTGAGGGCTGGGCGACACCTAATACATTCGTAAAAATTCTATAATCTTTGAGTGGGCTGATTTTCCTCACGTGTGCTGGATACGCCAGTGAATGAGGAAATTCAGTACGGTGTTGAAACACGCTTGCTGCGCCTTTCTCTCTAACACAGAGATTCGTGCGCTTATTCACTCTGTTCAGTTGAGTTCCCCATTTGGCGAACCCTACAGAGTTCCTCCGAGGCCCCCAGCATCTGACTCAGCGGAGGAGTCAGGTGCCTGGCCCATTACGTAGTTGGTATGCCCAGTTGGTCAGCCCGCGTTCTGGGTATAGGTGCCTGCTATGCGCGATCCCATATGCTTCACTCAGCCACGGTGTAGTTCCTCCTCTTAGGCGGGCCCGTGTCTTCCCTCCCCGCTAACCATGCTTCATATGTGTTCTCCCCCTTTTCAGGGTTAGTCCATATGTCTTCCTGCCACCAGGTCTCCCCATTGGGCAGCAGGTGGCCTCCGCAGCGTCCTCCCTATCGGGACTGCACGCTTCCCTACGTACTGTCGTAATTTAAAATTCCTAGTATCTTAACTAGGTGTATTTTTTACGACTCCCCAAAAAATATAAATAAGCCTTTAAGTGCTTCACAGGTAAGTAAGGTAAGTTAGGGCCAGGGGACACGTTGGTGGGCTGCGTCTCTGGTGATGATGGTGCGCTCACGCCGGAGCCTGGCAAACCTCTCACCAGCGACGTGGTAAGGTTCAATCACTGTGGCGTTTTCCATAGATTTCCCCATAGTGGAAGTTTCCACATAGCATTGTAGTTCCCCTCCCGCTGGGGAACGTAACGGTTACTAAAGTAACCCTCGTTCCCCGAGGGGGGGAACGGAAATGCTATGTTCCTTCGCCACAGGGATTGCGCCTTAGCTGAAAGCTGTAGTTCGGCTTCTTCAGCTAGAAAAGGTGTGGTTGTGTGGCACAGCCGGCATTCTTATTCACAAGCTGATTATGATTGCTGCCAGCTGTGCACGCTGACACTGCCAACTCATTGGCATTTCATTGGCCCGTTTAATTACTCTTCAGAATGATTGGCTTTCTGACGAAATCCCCATAGTGGAAGTTTCCACATAGCATTTCCGTTCCCCCCCTCGGGGAACGAGGGTTACTTTAGTAACTGTTACGTTTCTGAATGCTTGTTTACAGTACTTGAAGTAGAGGCATTTTATCATCAAGTACACAGATTAATTCAATCCTTCAATGCAAGTCTATGAAATACAAAACATGTTGCATTTAATAGTGTATACGCAACATGGTAACCAGTGTTGGGTGTAATTAGTTTACTAATCTTTTTTTAATTAAATTACTGATCTGATCTCATTATTGGGTAATTAGGGGTAATAGAGTTACTTATACTTGCCTTAAATACATATATGCAACATGTTTGGATAAATCAATTCAGAAAAGCAAATTTTGTTGTTGTTGAACAAATATATTTTGCATAATATATTATTTTTCAGCACATGCTAGACAAGCACAAGACAATACATGGTATAAATTCAGAGAAGCAGATTATGCGCGTGTGCGTGTGTTTGTGTGTGTGCGTGCGTGTGTGTGTGTGTGCGTGCGTGCGTGCGTGTGTGTGTGTGAGTGCGTGCGCGTGTGTGTGTGAAACTACTTATTTAAAATGAGCTGAAACACAATTCTTGAGGGTTTTTTGTGGCAACTTAACTTTTTTAAGTTCAACCCACTTAAAATTGTAAAAACTAATAAGTTAAAGTAATTCCTTCATGTTGTCCCAACACAAATCAGTTGTGTGGAACCCAGCATTTTTTACAGTGTGTGTGTGTTTAAATTCAGATATTCTTGCATAATAATTCGATTTTTCAACTAAAGTTTACATTTTGCCCAACAATTGCACATGTTTAAGAATCAATGAATTGAGTAAGAAATTAATGACAACATTAGTTATATATAAAATATGGCATAATTCCTCTGAAATGTTTCATGATATTTTGGTTTTACTTTTCTTACATATTGATTTTTTTCAAAATAAAGCTGAAAGGCTCCATTTGACTCAAACTGAAAGATGTAAAATAGCTTAATTTCTATTGTCTATGCATTGTGATTTATAAGGACTTATGTAGCACACTGAAAAAAAATATTAATTGGACTTACTCAATTTTTTAAGGTAAGTGGTTGCAAACAATTTATTCATTCATTAATTTTCTTTTCGGCTTAGTCCCTTTATTAATCTGGGGTCGCCACAGCGGAATGAACCGCCAACTTATCCAGCATGTTTTACGCAGCGGATGCCCTTCCAGCTGCAACCCATCACTGGGAAACATCCATACACTCTCATTCACACACATACACTACGGACAATTTAGCTTACCCAATTCACCTATAGCGCATGTCTTTGGACTTGTGGGGGAAACCGGAGCACCTGGAGGAAACCCACGGGGAGAACATGCAAACTCCACACAGAAATGCCAACTAACCCAGCCGATGCTCGAACCAGCAACCTTCTTGCTGTGAGGCGATCGTGCTACCCACTGCACCACCGTGACGCCCTAAACAATTTATATAAGCTGAATTTAAACAAACAAATTAAATGTAGTAATGTTTAACTTAACTGGTTTGTTTAAATTCAGCCCAAATAAATTGTTTACATCCACTTACCTTAAAAAAATCTAGTAAATCCATTCATTCATTCATTTTCGGCTTAGTCCCTTTAATAATCTGGGGTCGGGACAGCGGAATGAACCGCCAACTTATCCAGCATATGTTTTACGCAGCGGATGCCCTTTCAGCTGCAACCCTTCACTGGGAAACACCCATACACTCCCATTCACACACATACACTACGGACAATTTAGCGTACCCAATTCACCTATAGCGCATGTCTTTGGACTTGTGGGGGAAACTGGAGCACCCAGAGCAAACCCACGAGAACACGAGGAGAACATGCAAACTCCACACAGAAATGCCAACTGACTCAGCCGAGGCTCGAACCAGCAACCTTCTTGCTGTGAGGCAACAGCGATACCCACTGCGCCATCGCGCTGCCCTCTAGTAAATCCAATGAATCATATTTTTCAATGCATTGAGTCACACTGTAAAAAAAATGCTGGGTTCGACACAATTCCTTAATGTTGTCCCAAAACAAATCATTCATTCATTTATTCATTTCCCTTCGGCTTAGTCTCTTTATTCATCAGGGGTCGCCACAGTGGAATGAACCGCCAATTATTCCGGCAAATGTTTTACGCAGCGGATACCCTTCCAACCGCAACCCAGTACTGGGAAACACCCATACACTCTCACATTCACACACACTCATACACTAAGGCCAATTTAGTTTATTCAATTCACTTATAGCGCATGTCTTTGGACTGTGGAGGAAACCTGATTACGCGGAGGAAACCCACGCCAACATGGGGAGAACATGCAAACTCCACACAGAAATACCAACTGGCCCAGCCGGGACTCGAACCAGTGACCTTCTTGCTGTGAGGCGACAGTGCTAACCACTGTGCCACCGTGCCGCCCCAAAACAAAAGCTGGAATTTAAGTGGATTGAACATAAAACAATTAAGTTGTCCCCCCAAAAAATTTAAAAAAAAAATTGAGTTGTTTCAGCTCATTTTAAATAAGTAGTTTGAACAAGCAGCCAAAATCCTTTTTCTGAGTCAAGTCATTGAATTATTTATTGAGAAAAGTAATTTGAATACAATTTCAATTATGTAATTAGTAACACTGTACATAACACTGACGGTAGCTCAAATAAAAGATCCTTAACGCTTTGAGATGCGCTGTCTGCGGTTTTCAGATGTCACTGTGTTACAGTAACCCCGGCCGCTGCTGTGCTCTGGCTGAGAACCAGGAAGAGCCCTAGTCTCCAGGCAACAGCTGAGGTTTTTTGATGTCCAAATGTTTGTGGACTAAATGTCTCTTTAATTCAATTCTGTAATGCAGTGTTTGAAGATATGGATCAATGGCTACTGCCTTTGATGGTCCTCCTGGTACTCAGAGGCATGTCATTGTGACAATCCCACACTGCGGGGACGCAACAAATACAGCTATGATCATATTCGGCTGCTGATGTTTCTCAAAGAGAGGAAAAAGAGGGGGGTTTAATAGCCAATCCTTGCCAGAAAAGGATTAGCTACACATGCTATACCACAGACCAGCACGCTGAAAGGGGACCATCATATTGTTCTTTTGTGTTGTCCCTGTTTCTGAAAGCATGCTATTAGGTTAATGTAAGATGAGCAAAGTGAAACGCAAAAGAGTGAGATTTGCACCTAATGATGGTCCATTCATCACTGACTCACTTTAAATGTATTTAAACATTGAAAGACTGTATTAACCCCTTCACGGTCACCCCACATTTGGATTCCACGCTTGCAAATTATAGGAGATATATGCATATTGCACTGATGTACTGAAAAACGTATTGATTACGGAATGGTGACAGACATACAGTTAAAGTCAGAATTATTAGCCCCCCTGTATAATTTTTGTTTAAAGGAAAGAAGTTTTTTTCAACACATTTTTAAGCATAATAGTTTTAATAGGTCATTTCTAATAACTGATTTCTTTTATCTTTGCCATGATAATAATAATAATAATTCCTTACATTTATATAGCGCTTTTCTATACACTCAAAGCGCTTTACACATTGGGGGAATCTCCTTATCCACCACCACTGTGCAGCATCCACCTGGATGACGCGACGGCAGCCATATTGCGCCACACCGCACACCACACACCACACACCAGCTGATTGGTGGAGAGGAGACAGAGTGATGAAGCCAATTATGATATGGGGATGGTTAGGAGGCCATGATAGACAGAGGGCAAATTTGGCCAGGATGCCGGGGTCTTTTTCGAAGGACATCCTGGGATTTTTAATGACCACAGAGAGTCAGGCCCTCGGTTTCATCCTGGGATTTTTAATGACCACAGAGAGTCAGGCCCTCGGTTTAACGTCTCATCCGAAAGACGGCGCTCACTGAGCAGTATAGAGTCCCCATCAATGTACTGGGGCGTTAGGACCCACACAGACCACAGGTTGAGCGCCCCCTGCTGGTCTCACTAACACCACTTCCGGCAGCAACCTAGCTTTCCCATGTGGTCTCCCATCCAGGTACTGACCGGGCGCAGCCCTGCTTAGCTTCAGTGGGCGACCATGTGAGAGTTGCAGAGAGCTAGCTGCCGGCATACTGCTAACTGTATGATGACATTACATCATATTTTACTAGATATTTTTCAAGATACTAGCATTCAGCTTGAAGTGACATTTAAAGGCTTAACTAGGTTAGTTAGGAAAATTCGGTTTATTAGGCAAGTCATTGTATAATGATGGTTTGTTCTGTAGACAATCAAAAAAAATATTGCTTAAGGGGGCTAATAATATTGACCTTAAAATGGTTTTAAAAAAAATTAAAAACTGCTTTTATTCTCGTCGAAATAAAACAAATAAGACTTTCTTCAGAAGAAAAAATATTATAGGAAATACTGTGAAAAATGTCTTGCTCTGTTAAACATAATTTGGGAAATATTTGAAAAAGAAAAATTCACTGGGGGGCTTCAACTGTAAATGTGGCAAGAAATGATTTAATTAAGCAACTTGTTTCCATTTTGTTCAGGCAAAAAACCCTGAATGGAGGGTTTTCACAAACAAACAGGATCTGTCAAAGCTATCTTATACTGGAAATAGCTTCTGGCAGAACTTATCCATTAAATATGATTATAACCAGATGTGAGGGCTGATTAGATAAGTGACACAGGGCTACAAAAAGTGGGTTTTAGCGACTATATTAACCACAGCGGTGACAAAAAGATAACAAAAATAGATTTAGTATTGTGTGTTAATTACAAATATCTCATTTGAACATTTTAAAAGGAACATATTTAGCATTTTAAGCAACACTGTAAAAAATGCAGGGTTCCACGCAACCCATTTGTGTTGGGACAACATGAAGGAGTTAAGGTAACTTATTAGTTTTTACAAAATTAAGTGGATTGAACATAAAACAATTAAGTTGTCCCAAAAAACCCTCAAGAATTGTGTTGACTCAGCTTGTTTTAGATAAGTAGTTTAAACAAACAGCAAACATCATTTTTTGAGTGAATAATGGGGTTGTTACACTAAGAAATAAAGGTGCTTTATTAGTTCCATGAAGAACCTTTAACATCCATGGAACTTTTCCCTTCCATAAAAGGTTCTTTATATTATAAAAATGTTCTTTACATGGGGCGACATGGTGGCTCAGTGGTTAGCACTGTCGCCTCACAGCAAGAAGGTCGCTGGTTCGAGTCCTGGCTGGGTCAGTTGGCATTTCTGTGTGGAGTTTGCATGTTCTCCCTGTATGTGCATGGGTTTTCTCCAGGCACTCCGGATTCCCCCACAGTCTAAAGACATGCGCTATAGGTGAACTGAAACTAAATTGGCCGTAATGTATGAGTGTGTATGGATGTTTCCTAGTACTGGGTTGCAGCTGGAAGGGCATCCGCTATGTAAAACATATGCTGGATAAGTTGGCGGTTTATTCTGCTGTGGCAACCCCTGATGAATAAAGGGACTAAGCTGAAGGAAAATGAGTAAATAAATGAATGTTCTTTACATTACTGAAAACATGGATCTTTTAAGGGTGCTGTATGTAAGTTTTTGACTCTTCTAAAGCACAAAAATACCATAATGTTTGCAGATATTTAAGAAACATGCTAAGTGAACATTCTTGTTTATCTGAAAAACAATGCTGAAGTCAGTTATTCTGCTTTGAAAATGTGCGTTATGTGCCGGAGCGTCTGTCTTTGTTTTGGTTTTTTTAACCCGCCCACTGACACTTTAGCCAATTATATTTCAGCACCCCGGGTTGCCTTCATGGAAAACAGCGTATTTGATTCATTCAGTCATGAAGGCTCTCAAAGCATGCATCCATGACCGAAATGCGACCTCCGGTGGACAGAAGCAGACTCCAAAATGAGACGCAGATTCAGAGTTCCACATGAGGTGGTTATTAATTAGCAAATAACATAAATATTACAAACGTAAACATTAGGTGAGCAGGTTACATTGTGACCCCGTGTCCTAACAACATCCTACGTGGCGAGATTTGCAGTGATAAGCAATTTGGCTGTTTGCACCAGACGAAACACGACAAAAATTTAAATACAGCCATTCAGAAGCACAGAATAGTGCACTCACTGCATTCCAACGAAATGGTAAGTTTTATAACCTAATTAAGATAGAGTAAACCTCTTTAACATTATTAAATGTGCATGCCGAATCGCTGATGTCACAGTTCTAAAGTTCAATTTCAAACGGTTTATTTTATTTTCAAGTTCTGAGGTGAACTATCTGCTGCTGCTTTCAGTAGTATGGCAATAAATGTGATGTAAAATGGTATTCAAACTCACATTATTAGCATTTAACACTGAATAAAGCTCATGAGGTGTACCTGAGGTGATCATTGTCAGTTTTCTGTTGTTCAGCTGCAAGAAATAGAAGCCGTTTTTAATATATCAATTTCAGGTGTTGGGTTGAACAAAAACTCCTTTTAATATGGAAAATATTTATTTTATTGTGTGCCGTTGCTTTTATATATTATATATTTTATATATTCTAATCAGCCTTTAGTCAGTAGTCAGATAGTCAGGCACGCTGTTGATGTCGTCAATCTGGCAACCTGCGCTAGCATGTGTTTTAAACCAGGGGTGCAATACCTAGTTCAACCACTGGGTGTCAAACTTACACACTGCACCTTTAAGAACTGCTCACGGAGTTCTTTATGGCCTTGCTGAGAAAATATCCTTTTGGAACCTTGTGAATATATTCACCGTTTTAGTGCTTACTTTATAATAAAACACAGTCACAAAATAATAATTTATTAAAGCCGTCATACAATGATGAATATTTTTTTCCTTGAGTTACTGTACCAAAAACCTGGTGTATTATGAAAACATAATCTATTAGCATTCATCATCTACCATCCCAATTTCAAAATAGCTGTAAATAATTTCAAAATAGCTGTAAATACCTAATATATTTAGAATATTTATATTTTAATTTATGAATAAAAACCAATATACTATACCCACTTAATGGAAGGAAGCGGATATGCTAAAGCAGCACTAACTAATCTTTGACTTTTGGCCTTCAAAAATATGCCATTACTACAGTACCCTAAAAAAGCCCTGACCTTCACCAGCCAAAAGGTCTTAAAGAACAAAGCTGCATAAACCCTTACCTCATGACTTTAGCTGAAATACTGTATTAACCAAACAGCCCACTGCAATTCCAGCTCCACCAACACAAGCCCCCTTGCTAATGAAATTTAGCATTGAAAAAAAGCTTCAAAAGCACTCTCTGGTGGGAATAAACGCCAGAGGCATTCTAATAATCCCCTAAAGACACTGCTTAGATGCTGGAATCAATTACTCATAATGACCCGGATCTTTAGTACAAATCAATAGCAGCTCAGATCTGCTGCTTGGCCAGTGAGAGTCCAGCATTTAGCAGCTTTTTCGTCCTTCTCGGCCCTTTGTGTTTGTGAGTAAACAGCGGTTCTGGAAGCTGAACCTAGCTCGTGGGTTTTGTTTGATATTATGAAGGGAGGGGATCAGAAGGAAACTCAGGGGAAGGTAATTGCAGCGGGCCGCTAATGGTGGGGACAGCGCTATTCTGGACACCTTGGCGCAGGACGCTCGATTGCACAGGTGTCCTTCTCTGTTATTTCTGCTCTCAAAGGCGCTTCTCTGATGAAGACACACTCGCCACTTAATCCCCCTGCCTCTGGTGATAATGGGGCGGCAGAGAAGGCGTCAGAACAAAGGTTTATCGAAAGGCAATTGTTGCAGACTCTCCTAAACACACGTTTCATATTTAACACCAGCACTTAACACCAGACAAAGTATATGATAGGCAAGTGCATTATTTCTCAAAACACTTCATAGGCCGGACAGACTGGAGTGTGAGTCTGCAATTTTGTAGCTTCACAAAAAAAAAAAAAAAAAAATACACCAACCTGCAGAGTGACAACCTGCAATTTTTAAGACTGTTTCGATACTTCTGGGCTTCTCGGGCATCAGAGACTTTCTGTGGAATTACCTGAAAACAAATACAGATGTAGACTGAAAGTTTCTTTTTGTCTTATCACTCACTAGAAAGTGTTGTTACTTTAAAGTCCGCATGAACCGGAAGCTGCAAGAATGAAAAAACAGTGGGTCAGCGACACAGTCGGTCAGTTGGCATTTCTGTGTGGAGTTTGCATGTTCTCCCCGTGTTGGCGTGGGTTTCCTCTGGGTGCTCCGGTTTCCCCCACAAGTCCAAAGACATGCGCTATAAGTGAATTGAATAAACTAAATTGTCCGTAGTGTGTGTGTGTGTGTAAATGAGTGTGTATGGATGTTTCCCAGTACTGGATTGCAGCTGGAAGGTCATCCGCTGTGTAAAACATATGCTGGATAAGTTGGCGGTTCATTCTGCTGAACCCTGATGAATAAAGGGATTAAGCCGAAGGAAAATCAAATGAAAACAGTGGGTGTGGCTTGTTTTTTCTGCTGCGAGCTGATTGGATGTAGTAAAGTAGGCATTTAATTCAGAAAGATCAGGAGATTGGTTTGGAGAGAGTTATTACAACCTAACAGACTCCTCCTCCTCACCACTTCTGTTTGTTGTCAAAACTGACAGCTGGATGGGCGTGGTTAAGTATGTTAGCCACGCCCAATACCTCAGACTGACCTTATCTGAGAATTCAACTGAAAACAAAAAGGAAGTGCATTTTCAGATTTTAATTTTAGATTACAAACATTTTTTTTCTTAATGACATGCACAGATGAATTATTTATTATAGATGATTTCATTTGTACTTTAAACATTGTTTATTATTACTAATAAAGTGTTCAAGTTGAACATGAGCAAAATCTGTGTGATCAAGCAAATTTGCAGCACTGATCAACAAAACATCTTTTTTGGTTGGACTTCTGTGTAGTATTCAAATGTCACCATGCTCTTGATAATGACACATTTAGTGCTGAATATGAATGTGTGATTAAAAAATTGTCTAAAAAAAACAGAAGAGCCCCCAAATAGGCATTCATGAATCACCATTAAAGAAGGTGCCCAGATTTCTGAAATGGAAATTGGAGACATTCAGTGGTGATATTATTAGTGATATTCTCATTAAAAAAATCTTTCTCAACATCTTTAGGAATAAAAAAAAATAATTCATTTAAATTCAAATGAGTTATTGAGAAAAAAAATACAAACTATGAAATTTCAACAAAATTTTATATTTTTTATGTTTCTATTGATTTTTCCTGTTTATTCATTCATTCATTTTCCTTCGGCTTAGTCCCTTTATAGATCAGGGGTAGCCACAGCGGAATGAACCACCAACTTATCCAGCATATGTTTTACACAGTGGATGCCCTTCCAGCAGCAACCCAGTACTGGAAAACACCCATACACTCTCACATTCACACACATACACTACGTAATTTAGTTCATCCAATTCACTTATAGCGCATGTCTTTGAACTGTGGGGGAAACCGGAGCACCCGGAGGAAACACGCCAACGCAGGGAGAACATGCAAACTCCACACAGAAATGCCAACTGACCCAGCCGGGACTCAAAACCAGCGACCTTTTTGCTGTGAGTCAACAGCGCTACCCACTGCGCCACCGCGCCGCCCATGTTGAAACATCTGTTTAGATTTTCCAAAACAACTAACCACAGAGTTATTAAAATATCAATCTGTAAACATTTTTTATATTTTAAATGGGGAAAAAAAACATGCGTTATGGATGTAACCAAGAAAGTCTGCGAGTTTACAGTATACAACATACTTTGTAGAAATTCTGTGAATTACACTGCACAACCCAAAAGAAACAATGCTAATTGAGAGGATAAGAGTTGACTCATTTTAGAACAAAAATGACATTTTTGCTTTTATGAGGAAAAAGCTTCATTATGGATGTGACACCTCTCCGTTATGGACGTGACACCTCTCAGTTATGGACATGACACCTCTCCGTCATGGATGTGACAGATGTGAAATTGCCACTTGTGTGACTTTGGTAAATCAAGATAGTTTGAAAACACTGACAGACATTTTTGAGTATTTTACAGAACTGTAAAATACAAGCCTACACAAAAAACCTAGAAAGATTTTCGCTATTTTGGTGAAAACTTCATTTTTTTTCATGGCAAGGTTGACATTTGCATGGAATTGCTCAAAAGTTTTGTTATCCAAACAGTAACAAATGTTCCAAACAATCATGGCTAACTTGATTTAATCTAGTCATGTTCGTAAGGGTTTTTAACATTACCAACTGCATTTATTTTCTTTAACTAAAATACAACCTACTGTTTACAAAGATTACAGCTTTTTATTTAAAAATATGAGCTATTTATGTTTTGGGAATGTATCTTAAGGACTAGTATTTATAATTTGGCTGCTTATTTTTCCTCATATCCTCATTTTGAGCACAAGATGTGTTTTTTATATATGAAATATTTTGGTCGATTTAATTACTCATATCGAGATGTATTTTCCCAGTTTACGAATGAAGTTTCAACAGTGGACCTGAATGAAAATTTTCAAATTTAGTGCAAAATAATCCACTCCCCGTTTTGTTCAGTCATGTTATTCAGTTAATACAAACAGAAATATAGTTTAAATTAAAACGATAAGTAAATATGTGCCTACCTTAAAAGCAACGACGTCTCTGTTGATAATTTATGATAAAATTGCTGCAGTTCTTCTCTGCTGAAGTTGTAGCGCTGAACTCACTGGTCTATACTCTATACTCACATCGCCCTTTTTTGGGGAGAAGTATAACTACACTAATGTTGCCAGATTGGTCGGATCCCCACAAACATTCGAATACAAATTTATTTATTTAGCCTACTTTTTTCTTAAAGTGGGCCAGGGTTCTGGAGAGTGTTTGGGGCATGGTAGAAATCATGTAAAATCTGAACCCTTTCTGTGTCTCTGATGTTTCAATCCAGAGCTCCATTCTCTTTCATTTGTTTTCTGCTCCAAATTATGAAATAAGAAAGCAATAATAACGAATAGTGGATCAGCTCAGAGTGATTTGCAAACTCCTTTTGGACACATAAAGAGCATGATTACCTTTTATTAGGTGATGTTTCTGAGATAATAAATATGACTTCATATAGTCATACATTTGGTAGACAACTCCAAAAGTAAAGAAGAATCCAAAGTGAATAGACCATTTTGAGGGATGTAAACAATAACAATGGTCTTAACGTATTTCCTGTTTTACATTTTTCATTTGCCTAGTTTCCTAGAATCCAAAAAGGTCCACATATTGATAAATAATGCTATGATAGCTGTTTTAACATTGAGTTACGATTAAACTCCCTCTTTTTTACAGTTATGAAATTATTTGACAACAAACAGGAAATGTTCATGGGCCAATAACATCACTACATTGAAATGGTCATGCATTCCCTAGGACACCTCAATCCTTGATCCCTTTGTAGTGCTGTAAAGTTTCAGGTATGCATGTAAATAATATTGAATCTTTAGATCATTTTAGTGACCATTTAGGCAGAGTGACTCTTTAAAACATACAAAAATGCACTGACATCAAAGAGAGCTGGCAAATAAAATCAGAAATACTGTTGAAGTCAGAATTATTAGCCCTCCCATGAATTTTTTTTCTTTTTCAAATATTTCCCAAATTATGTTTAACAGAGCAAGACATTTTTCACAGTTTCTCAGATAATATTTTTTCTTCTGGAGAAAGTCTTATTTGTTTTATTTCGGCTAGAATAAAAGCTTTTTTTTTGTTTTTTTTAATAAACATTTTAAGGTCAATATTATTAGCCCCCTTAAGCAATATATTTTTCAATTGCCTACAGAACAACCACTGTTATACAAGGACTTGCCTACTTACCCTAACTTGCCTAATTTAAATGTCACTTTTTAAATGTCACCTTTTAACGGGCACCTATAATGAAAATCATCTTTTGTAAGCTGTTTGGACAGAACTGTGTGTAGGTATAGTGTGTCCACGGTTATATTGGAGTGATATAAACACAATAAGTCTCTTTTTAAAAATGTCCTGACGTTAAAATAGGACCCAAATCCCAGTGATTTTGAGGCCCACCGCAACGTGACATAGGAGTGCGGGTTTCCTGCCCACCAAATTGATTGACAGGCGCCATGTTTCTATAATAACATGTAAACACATGTCCACAGAACTTTTTTTTTGCAAAGAAACTGGGATTAAATTATCTGTACAATCTCTCTGTGACTTTTATAAGTTTAAAATGTTTTAAAACAGTGCATGTTTGTAATTAAGACAGTAAAATTGCTATGTAATTCTTAACCGATATAATCACCACGGCCGCATGGTGTCAGTAAACGTGCATATATATGTGTGTGTGTATTGCAAACGGCATTTGTGTGTGACTCATCGTTTCAGAAAGGCTTGAATAAACTCCACCACAAATACATGAAATAAACACTTTATTTTTGACTAATGAGCTGTATTTCAGCTTCATCCGTGTCTGTCTCTGTCACTGACTGCTGTTTATCTGCTGTAACGCAGGAGAAGCAGACACGCATGTGGGAACGGTGGGCGGAAAGAAGCAGCTCATTTGCATTTAAAGCCACAGGCTACAAAAACAGCTACACTTTACTCAGACACCAAAATGGGCAGATTCTGGAGGCTATAATAAATGATCTGACGGTATGTTGAGCTGAAACTTTACAGAAACATTCTGGAGACACCAAAGGCTTATCTTACATCTTGTAAAAGGGGTAAAATAGGTGCCCTTTAAGCTGAATACTAGTACCTTGAAAAATATCTAGTAAAATATTATGCACTGTTATCATGGCAAAGATAAAATAAACCAGTTATTAGAAATTAGTTTTTGAAACTATTATGTTAAGAAATGTGTTGACAAAATCTTCGTTAACTCTCCGTTAAACAGAAATTGAGGGAAAAAATACAGAGAGGCTAATAATTCAACGACTTCAACTGCATATGTCTACACTTCCTATATTTCCAGGCATAATCTTTTCTAAAATAACAATTAAACAAATCAGAACTTTATAAAAAATCAAGTGAACTGAATAAATATACCTAACATTTAGGCTCAATTTCAAACTTCAAAGAAATGCAGGAAAGAATTCAACAGAAAAATACTAATAATACTGATACGGATGTGACTATGCACTGGGCATTTTGTTTGAATAAATCAAGCCATTTTTGCATGTTGGAGCTTCTCTGTCACTCCACATTCCTGTACTTGGTGAAGAGATTGTAGAGGACCCTCAGTGTGGACTTGAGGTCGCAGTTGACAATGTCTGAAGAGACACATAAAAGAGACGAACATGATTCAGGTATGTAATGAGGTGACTGGATGCACTGTTAATTTCAGTATGAAACATTATCTTTCTTCTCTCTCAACATTCCTGACATTTCAACTGATAATGTCAAGTGCGGCTTCGAAAACACATTTAATACTAGATGTTGGAGTTGTACTGAGTCTAAAACTGTTTAAAAAGCACGGTTGTGCACACAGCTTTTTTTTTTTACTATTATTATTATTTAAGATTACACACAATACAAGGCAATTTAAAACTAGTAACAGCAACAACAAAAAAAAGGCAACCGGATACAAAGTGTGGACAAAGTCTGGACTAAGAAGTGGGAAAAAAAGTGAATAAAGAAATGAAAAAACAGAAAACTGATTTTGTTTGCAATTTGGAAAACTTTGAATTCAGGTTTAAGTTTTGTGCAATATAAAATGTGTTTAAAATGTCATGCTTAATATTTCTCGATCCATGACCATCTTGGTTATTGTTCTAAATTGTTTAGTATACATTTTGTACATGTGACCTCAATACTTTTGACAGAAAATTAATCCCATATATATGATGTACCAACGCTATTTTACAGCAATTCGTAACTTTTTGATTTAGTGGCTAATTCGTATGAATTCGAACGATCTCATTCATACGATCGTACGATCTCAAAGATCATACGATCTCAAATTTAGAACGATTTGCTTATCCCCAATGATGGTTGGGGGTAGGGGTGGGGTTGGGTGCCACGTCTCCTTTTAAAAATCGTACATTTTCGTATGACTGAACTCGTATGAATTCGGCACTAAACTGACAAAATGTAAAAAAGTTTCCTCGTGAGATTAGGCTGTATGTACCCCGCCATGAGCAGACATACCATTGACAGATCTTGTAAAATTTGATGTATGTCTCTATAGTGCTTAAACATAAAATATAATTCCCATATCTACACATATCTAATGAAGAATCTCAAAGGTTGTTAATAGTTGTTAATAGTTCTAAAGTGGCGTTTTCAAATTATCAATGGAGGTTAAATTGACAACTTGATGTTTAAATCTGTAGTTTCGGAAGTAGTTATACAAACACAAGGAATTGAGACACTCAGTGGTTGTTGCATTTTGTTTACACACTTCTGCTGTTGAACTGTAGTATATAACTGTTGTATATAAACTGTAGTATAATCACAATATCACACGAGTAGCAGCTTAGCCATTCTCCTCCAACAGTTAGTTTGCTAAGAGTATAAAACACCAAAAATAAAACCCCGCCCCCTACTCAATATTCCATTTCAGTTGGAAACACAATCATACTGAGATACCAGCCTTATTTTACAAGTAAACGTCACTATTTTACATTTTGTCAGTTTTGTGGCCAATTTGTAGGAATTCATACCAGTTAATTTGTATGAAAATGTAAGATTTTCGTACGATGTACGAAGGAGGGCGTGGCACCAAACCGAGCCCCTAAACCGAGCCGTAATTGGGGGATGAGCAAATTGTACTAAATTGTACAAATGAAATTGAACAAATTCCTACAAATTGGCCACTAAATCCAAAAGTTACGAATTGTCGTGAGATAGTGTTGGAAATACTGAAAATCTATATAGCAACATCCGGTTCATGCGGACTTTAAATAAATTTGTCATGTATATACTGAGATATGTTTAAATATACATTATATTTGTTAAAATACACAATACACTTACCATTTTTTGGTGCACAAACGTGTCCTTGGAGCTTTGCATGATTACAGATGAACCACTGAAGTCACATGAAATATTTTGACAATATTTTAGTTTCCTTTTCTGAATTTTAAATGGCATTGCTGTCAATAGAGGATATAGAGCTCTCGGATTTCATTTCAAGATAAACAAATGTCTCAGGGGTGAGAATTTTTATTTTTGTGTGAATTAACCCTTTAACATTATTATGAAATTTAGTGACAAGGTCATGAAACTGAACTCTCATTAAGTGGCCTTTCATTTCATTTTATACCATTATTTGCAAGTATGTTTTTAAAAAGTACTTTCGCTATCTCAAGTGCAGTACAAGTGCACATTCAATACAATTGAGTGCTTTTTATACTCACAAGGGATTCTAAGTGGTTGTTAGGGTGTTGCTAAGTGCCCGAAAAAAAAACAAAAAAAACATGCGCAAACGCACATCAGTCTCATGTTTAGTCTCTAGCAACATTTAAATCCCTCACTCGGTTTCTCATTTAACAATCGCTGCTCATAATTAACAGCAACACGTTCATGCTATCAATGTATTTTGCATTAAACCTCATTTAGTGACAACCGCCCATGAGGCTTATTCTCAGTTTGATGATCTGTGCCGCATTAACCAGATGTTGTTTAAGCCCCGTGATTACAGGGGAACTCTCTTGCAGCGAAACGAAAATGCAATTGTAAATGCAGCATGCAATCGGGACATTCACGAGACCTTTTAAATAAAGCAAGCGCAAGCCCCATCTGTTGATTATCTTCACATTCAAGTAGCTGAACAGCAACAGTAGAGGAGGCAATGAGGAGATCAATTCAGCTGATACTTCCTAACTACAATAAACTACTGCAATCAGGCAGCATGCCATGACTGTTCCTTGCTAAATCAAGCAGTGTGGCATCTGTTTCACACAGCAGAAGCACATTATTCATTACAAGAACCTCTAGATTATGTTCAGCAGTCTTAGTAGAGCAGTAGAGATTGTGAAAATGTTTTTTTTTTAATCACTACATACATTTACATCCGAAAAGGTTATGTGTTAAAAAATAAAGTTAAAAATGTATTCATGTTAATGGTTTTTGTGGTTGTCTATAAGAGCCTGTATGCTAATTTTATGTGACTTTTCTTTATGAGGTAATAGCCTCAATCTAGAATCAATAGCCTCAAAGCACCTATATGGAAGTTTCTGAGTGTGTTTTAAAGAAACTCAGACATATGTTTTTTGGAAATAGGCTCATTTTACAACTCTCCTACTGTTATACAGTTGGGTTTTACCATTTTTTTAATTCATTCAGCCAATCTCCAGGTATGAAGGGAGCACTTTTAGCTTAGCAAATCATTCAAATGGATTAGACCATTAGCATCTCACTCAAATTCGAAAAAATACTTTTTTTTTACATTTACATATTCATCTAAACATCGCTCTAGCAGCGTAGACAACATCTGGTACAGTATTATGGTGTGTGTTCACCGAAGCATTTTTGAGCAGCTGAAAACGCCAGTGCTCCTCCGATATTGGTCAGATATGAGCACTTCTCCAACTGTTGGAGCAGTTTATTTAAAAATGCATAAAAAAGTTTCATGCATAATTTCCTTTCTCAGGAAAATGTAAGAGTGCAAATCATATGCATTTATTTATATTGCAAAACATGTCTTTTTCACCAAGAAGGTCCATACAGATTCCAAAGGCAGATACTGATAAGATCAAGGACTGGTTAAGATGTGTGTGGACTTTGGGGGTTTTACGATGTGGTCACATGTTAATTGGTCAGTTTGTATGTCTCAGTAATTGGGCTTTGGTCACATGGTCAAGAAAGATACAAAATAGGAGGTAAACTTTGCTCTTTTATTTTTCCTGTTCTGCTCCTCTCCTGCTCTGGAGTCTATCTTCTCTGACTACTACTGCTATTAGGCTCTCTTTGGGGCCTAAATCTTGCCTCTCTCTCTCTCTCTTGCTCTTTCTCCCTCCCCCTGTCTCACTCTCATGTAACTTTAATTACATTTAAGCTTGGTACAATTCATATTATATGTTTTTTTTATGATTTCATGTTTAAACATTTTATACAGTTATTTTGTAACTAACTCAGTTGTAACCATAGCAAGTTATTGTCATTAAATAATTTCATTTTCAAGTATTTGTGAATTATTTTTGATTTAACATCAACACTTAATTGTTCCATATTGCAATACAATACAATCACATAATAGCAACGCTTTCCCACATTTTTAGCTATTATAACTGCCCTTATTTCTGTTTTTAGTATGAGATTGCAGACTGATGGTTTGACTAGAAATGTACAGTTTTTCACCATCATACTGATAACTTTTTAGTCATTCGGCAATCCCATCTTTACAAAAAAACTCTTTCGGTTGACATGTGTCCCTAAGACTTCAAATGAAATTGAAGAGCAAACTGAAATGATGTGATTTTGCACAAAATTCAGCTGAAGCGAAGTTCCTTTTTTCAGTGTGTTTGGGAAGTTTGAAACAGCTCACCAAAAGTAAACTTTTGGGAGAATTTCTTTAGTCTCTTCAACAACTTTGAGCTACCATTGGTCCATCATGATTACGCAATCGGTGGGTGTGTTCTGGAACCCTTTTTTGACATGCAATTTCTTCCCCTGATTCGTTTCTCATTCAACAAGGGTCCGACAGAACAACAACATCAAGACAACAACACACTAGCTACATGAATACACTGGAAAGTGAATTAGCAAAGCTGGTACAGATGTATCCGCACCTGTACGACTGCTCACAGAGAGATTTTAAAGACTCTTAAGGGGGTCACACAACGGATGAGTAGCCCACCTTGTCGCATCACATCTTTTTTTATTAGTTTGTTTGTCAGCAGGGCAGCACGGTGGCTCAGTGGTTAGCACAGTCGCCTCACAGCAAGAAGGTCGCTGGTCCAAGTCCTGGCAGGGTCAGTTGGCATTTCTGTGTGTTTGCATGTTCTCCCGTGTGTTCACGTGCTCCGGTTTCCCCCACAGTTCAAAGACATGCGCTATAGGTGAACTGAATAAACTAAATTGGCCGTAGTGTATGTGTGTATGTGTGTGTGTGTGAATGTGAGAGTGTATGGGTGTTTCCCTGTACTGGGTTGCGGCTGGAAGGGCATCCGCTGCGTTTAACATATGCCGGAATAGTTGGCGGTTCATTCCGCCGTGGCAACCCCTGGTAAATCAGCGACTAAGCCAAAGGAAAATGAATGAATGTCTGTCAGCAGCAAATAGAAAACAAAATAAAAAAGTGATGTGCCGCGGTGACGATTGTCGTGGTGAAGGCTGTTTGCAGATGTTTATGTAACTATTTTTCTCTTTCAGCCAGCATTGTTGTTGTGTTTAGAGGTACATGCGAGCAGCGTGATACATTTACAACCCAGCCTACTGCAGTGAAGGGGTGTTGAAGTGTTCGAAATGAGTACACCGTCACTCAGCTTTTTCTTCTTTTTGCCCTCAAACAAAGAACTTCTTTGAAGTATACCGGGGCCTTCAGTGTATCGCTGAAAATATATTTTCAACTTCATTTTAGATCTAATCAAAGAATTAAAAAGAACTTTTTAAGCAAGTATACAGGTGTACATTCTGTGTGCACAAGTAATTGCTGGCTGCAGTTTACTTAATGGCCACCGGTGTCGCTAATAACAAGGGATTTAGATTTCTACAGACAGCTTTGTGAAGAAAAGTTGCAAATGCACAAGTTTAATGTTACCTTCTGGTCTGGGCTTTGGCTTCTCCAAGTCACCATCTTGCATCAGTTCAAATGAAAAAGCAACATTGTGGACCTACATTGAATCATACAATGAAAACCAAAAATGTGATTAAGTGACAAAGTGATTACACAAGAATCAAAAACAATTTTAAAACAAACAGTGGTGCCAATATGGACCACGGACAAGTAGAGTTTTCAAAGGCCCTATGTGGACTAATAAATGCAGCCCCGGCTCATTGAAAATATGTGCCTTTTGTGCAACATAAAATGTGTTGCTATGGGTACATTTTGTTGGGTTAATTGCCATTACAGTCAGCATCGCAACACAGTCAGCATCGCATTGGATATTTTGGCCAGGTTTTGTTCCTATTATTTAAATGTTATAAAATTAAAATTTTAATTATTAACCATACTTTCACAGTAATTAGTAATACCTTGTGATCAAAATGTTCAGGGATGAGGAAGAAGTTATAGAGGGGCACGAAGTATCCTTCCAGGAGCCCCATCAGCAGGACCAAATACACGCCATCAGCAAACTGTAGGAGATTGCAGATTGAAACGTCCATAGCTACAAGACTGTGGTGAAATATCACGTTTTACCTGAGTTTCCAGCTCTGAGACTTCCAAATTTAACTTGTTCAAGTGCTTGTTCACGAATGTAATAAGAGTCTGAAAAAGAGCACACAAATAAAAAAATACTATTGTTACTTTTAGGAAGCACTATTATTATTTAACCATACTATAGTATTAAACACTGTATATATTATAGTATTTAAAACACTTTGTTGGGCGACACGGTGGCGCAGTGGGTAGCGCTGTCGCCTCAAAGCAAGAAGGTCGCTGGTTCGAGCCCCGGCTGGGTCAGTTGGCATTTATGTGTGGAGTTTGCATGTTCTCCCTGTTCCCTCCGGGTGCTCCGGTTTCCCCCACAATCCAAAGACATGTGCTGTAGGTGAATTGGGTAAGCTAAATTGTCCGTGGTGTATGTGTGTATGTCCTGGTCCTCCAGGTTGGGGGATGAGCGTTGGACTTACAACCCACCTCATAAAAACTAGATGTTACGAAACACCAAAATGGTGCGGCTAAATATCAACTTCGATATAAATGGCCCTGGGAGTAAGTAAGTAAAACACTGTGTTAATTAATGCTACATCATGCTATAGTATTAACTGAAGTGAACTGATAAACTGTAGTAAATACTGTAATATAGGTTTCTACTACAGTAATCTGTGGTGCAAAAAAATATACCCTATATTTGTAGAAAATTTGGTACAGTATTGGGTAATTTGTTTATACTCAATGTTGCTGAAGTTTAATTTCAAAAAAGTAATTAATTATTAATTACATCATTACAATTGCATTTAAATGACTTTTCTAATTACTTTGTCTGAAAAGTAACTTAATTACTCAATAAGTAATTTAATAATTTTAACTTGACTCATAATCCACATAATTATCAATGCATAGACTACACACACAGACACACACACACACACGCACACACACACACAACCACACAGTTACTCTGTTTCTCTGAATTTATACCCATATGTCATGAACTAGTTTGTCAATTATTCTTTTTTCTTAAGCATGTGCAATTGTCTTGGTAAATAAAATGAATGTTCATCTTTACTTGATAAATATAATTACTCTGCAGCACTGGGAAACACCCATACACTCTCGCATTCACACACACATACACTACCGCCAATTTAGCTTATTCAATTCACCTTTAGTGCATGTCTTTGGACTTTGGGGGAAACTGGAGGAAACTCATGCAAACACGGGGAGAACATGCAAACTCCACACAGAAATGCCAACTGACCCAGCCGGGGCTCGAACCAGCGACCTTCTTGCTGTGAGGCGACAGTGCTAACCACTGAGCACTATAGTAATATTTCATGCGGGAGAGTTCAAGAGATCAGAGGGGGAAAAAATCAAAGCTCTCGGAGTGTAAAACCTTTCTCAAATAGTGTGTAATCTGCACTTGCCTTTTTCACCACATTCAGTTTATCTGGCGCGTGGTCAAAGAGAGTGTCAAAGGCATCTCGCTCTGTTAGAGTACAAAAAAAAAGACCCGAATGCTTAAATGCACCAGAAGATTTAAAGAAGAAAATGTTATTTGTATCACTTTAAAAAAAAGCATGTTAAAATGTACCGTAACCCTGAAGAGTATTTGGACACTAAATAAGCATTAGATACAAAATATCAAACCAAGCTGCACCTGCAAACAAATGATTCAATCCCTTTCTCAGAAATCAATACACTTTTCTGAACTTTTTTTTTTTTTTGCTATTAATATATAGTGACTGCAGAGAATAAAAAAATCTGTCCATGATGAACATGATTCACTGAGGTTTGACAACAATTAAGTGTCCATGCACTGATAAAATGACTCTGTGATAAAGTATATACCACAGAAGAGCCTAATTTAATTTCATTCATGCATTTTCCTTTAGTTTAGTCCCTTTATTTATCAGGGGTCGCCACAGCTGAATGAACCGCCAACTTATCCAGCATATGTTTTACACATCGGATGCCCTTCCAGCCACAACCCAGTATTGGGAAACACCCAATTCACCTATACCGCATGTCTTTGGACTGTGGGTGAAACTGGAGCACCGGAGGAAACCCACACGAACATGGGGAGAACATGCAAACTCCACACAGAAATGCCAACTGGCCCAGCCAGTACTCGAATCAGCGACCTTCCTGCTGTGAGGCAACAGTGCTAACCACTGAGCCACCGTGCCACCCTAACGTAGATTTAATATTAATAATTTTTTTGCATATATATTTTTGTATACAACTAATATACACTCACCGGCCACTTTATTAGGTACAGATGTCCAACTGCTCGTTAACGCAAATTTCTAATCAGCCAATCATATGGCAGCAACTCAATGCATTTAGGCATGTAGACATGGTCAAGATGATCTGCTGCAGTTTAAACCGAGCATCAGAATGGGGAAGAAAGGTGCTTTAAGTGACTTTGAATGTGGCATGGCTGGTGGTGACAGACGGGCTGGTCTGAGTATTTCAGAAACTGCTGATCTACTGGGATTTTCACAGACAACCATCTCTTGGGTTTACAGAGAATGGTCCGAAAAAGAGAAGTTATCCAGTGAGCGGCAGTTCTGTGGGCGCAAATGTCTTGTTGAATGCCAGAGGTCAGAGGAGAATGGCCAGACTGGTTCCAGCTGATAGAAAGGCAACAGTAACTCAAATAACCACTCGTTACAACCGAGGTATGCAGAAGAGCATCTCTGAACACACAACATGTCCAACCTTGAGGTAGATGGGCTACAGCAGCAGAAGACCACACCGGGTGCCACTCCTGTCAGCTAAGAACAGGAAACTGAGGCTACAATTCGCACAGGCTCACCAAAATTGGACAATGGAAGATTGGAAAAACGTTGCCTGGTCTGATGAGTCTCGATTTCTGCTGCGACATTCGGAGGTTAGAGTCAGAATTTGGCGTTAACAACATGAAAGCATGGATCCATCCTGCCTTGTATCAACGGTTCAGGCTGGTGGTGGGGGTGTAATGGTATGGGGGATATTTTCTTGGCACACTTTGGGCCCATTAGTACCAATTAAGCATCGTGTCAACGCCACAGCCTATATGAGTATTGTTGCTGACCATGTCCATCCCTATATGACCACAGTGTACCCATCTTCTGATGACTATACATCCAGCAGGATAACACACCATGTCATAAAGCACGAATCCTCTCAGACTGGTTTCTTGAACATGACAATGAGTTCACTGTACTCAAATGGCCTCCACAGTCACCAGATCTCAATCCAATAGAGCACCTTTGGGATGTGGTGGAACGGGAGATTCGCATCATGGATGTGCAGCAGACAAATCTGCAGCAACTGCGTGATGCTATCATGTCAATATGGACCAAAATCTCAGAGGAATTTTCTAGTACCTTGTTCAATCTATGCCACGAAGGATTAAGGCAGTTCTGAAGGCAAAAGGGGGTCCAACCCGGTACTAGTAAGGTGTACCTAATAAAGTGGACTGTGAGTGTATCTGTATAATATAATGGTAATATAAGATATATAAATCTTTACTCCTTTAATCGGCTTTAAATTATTTTACATACATTATATTTAAAAAAATGTCAAATCAAATATCGGACTGAAAATCTATTTATCTAATGTAGTGATCTAATATAGTGACATTCATAGCATATGCAAAATGAATACACGAATGAACACCCACCATATCTTCCAGACAGTGCCCTGTGGGGAAAGAAAGAAAAAAAAACATCATTATTTCAGTATCAATTTAGCAACAATATAAATCAACAACCTATTTACATCTGAATGAAAGGGTTTTTGCAAGCAGCCACTAAATGGCAAAATAATAACCAAATTCAGAGGGATGTATCAAGAGTGCCAGGATGAAAGGCAAACAAAGAGATTACGAGGGAAGGGGAAGCTTGGGTCCCAGGAGCGGCCGATCAAACAGAACCGGGCTCCAGGATTTGGCCTGGTGGACGTTTGCCCGCACAGAGGCTCCAATCAGCAGCTGCTGCCCGAGTCCACATCCGCAGCCAAAGAGAGCGGCTCTCTGCCTTCTCTCCCCGAGCTGATCTGAGGCCGCTGGAGCGCAGTTAATGCTGGCAGAGCATCAGCCCCAATGCTCAACCTCCAGAAACACAGACTCACAGCACGGCTAGACCACTGACCATGATCCACTCACTGGACCACTCATATCTGAGCATTTTAACAACATATGCACATACTGGGAAAAAGTTTACAATAAGGTTTCATTTGTTGAATGAAACATGAATTACACTGCCAAAAATGCTTCTCTTATATTTTTAGGAGTTGTCGTCTTGTTTCTAGTCCAAATTATTAAATCAAGAAGCATTATCTAGACAAGTAGATGTTTCTGGAACAAAACCGAACATTAGCACAGGCAACAACTACCTCTCACTCTGCTGATTGACTGATTGATTGATTGATTGATTGATTGATTGATTGATTGATTGATTGATTGATTGATTGATTGATTGATTGACGTGTATATACTGCTGAAGTCAAAATTATTAGCCCTCCTGTTATTTTTCTTTTTCTTTGTCAAATATTTCCCAAATGATGTTTAACAGAGCAAGGATTTTTTCACAGTATTTACTATATAATGTTTACTTCTGGAGAAAGTCTGATTTGTTTTATTTCGGCTAGAATAAAAGCAGTTTTACATTTTTTTTTAACCATCTTAATGTCAATGTTATTAGCCCCCTTAAGCAATTTATATATATTTTTGCACTGTTATACAACGTCTTACCTAATTACCCTAACTTTTGTATGTGTAAACGCAGTATATTGCTTTACTTGTCTTAGCCTGTCTTAGCATGTATGACAACATCTTTACCTGTATAACTATATTTGGATGCTTTGGGGGAGAGAGGGGGGTGGAGTTAAAATGTAAAAAAAATATATATATATAATTTCATGTTAAATTTCATCTGCATTTTATACAATAAAAAATGTTTAAACAACAAAAAAGAAAAAAATATTGCTATGTTTTCAGAAACAATAAATCAAAATAAAGTGAGTTTTTTCCATAAAACAAGGTAAATAATCTGCAAATGGAACAAGTTAAATAAACCACTTGCAAACTGAAAACGAGATTATTTTACTTGCCCCACTGTGCTAAAATTCATTCATTCATTCATTTTCTTTTCGGCTTAGTCCCTTTATTAATCTGGGGTCGCCACAGCGGGATGAACCGCCAACTTATCCAGCATATGTTTTACGCAGCGGATGCCCTTTCAGCTGCAACCCATCACTGGGAAACATTCATACACACCCATTCACACACATACACTACGGACAATTTTAGCTTACCCAATTCACCTATACTGCATGTCTTTGGACTTGTGGGGGAAACCGGAGCACCCGGAGGAAACCCACGCGAACACGGGGAGAACATGCAAACTCCACACAGAAGTGCCAACTGACCCAGCCGAGGCTCGAACCAGCGACCTTCTTGCTGTGAGGCGAACGTGCTACCCACTGCGCCACCGCGTCGCCCTGTGCTAAAATTGTGTCGTTCAATAGTTTTAGGACAACTTTGATAAACGATTTCGATCCACTTCAAATGTTGACTACTGTACATGTCGTCATGGACTAATTTCTCACTAAATTAGTTTAAAAGCTGAAAAATAGGGTTTTTCTGCTAAATAAATTTGTATAACAAAGAAAATACGTTTACTCTGGTTTTCTGAACTGATTTATACAGAACTGTTGTATTTATGTACACTGTAAAAAGCAATTAGTTGACTAACTGAACTATGTGCATAATTATAAAATTATAAAATATTATATAAAAGTAAAAAATATTGTTTTGACAGTTTCTGGAACAAAACCAAACATTAGCACAAGCAACAACTACCTCTCACTCTACTGATTGATTGATTGATTGATTGATTGATTGATTGATTGATTGATTGATATGTGTGTATGTATGTATTTTTGTATGTGGAAATACAGTATATTGTTTTATTTGTCTTAGCATGTATGACAACATCTTTACCTGTAAAACTGAATTTGGATGCTTTGGGGGAGAGAGGGGGGTGGAGTTAAAATGTAAAAAAATATATATAATTTCATGTTAAATTTCATCTGCATTTTATACAGTAAAAAATGTTTAAACAACAAAAAAGAAAAAAATATTGCTATGTTTTCAGAAACAATAAATCAAAATAAAGTGAGTTTTTTCCATAAAACAAGGTAAATAACCTGCAAATGGAGTAAGGTAAATAAACCACTTGCAAACTGAAAACGAGATTATTTTACTTGCCCCACTGTGCTAAAATTGTGTTGTTCAATAGTTTTAGGACAATTTTGATAAACGATTTCGATCCACTTCAAATGTTCACTACTGTACATATCGTCATGGACTAATTTCTCACTAAATTAGTTTAAAAGCTGAAAAGTTTTTCTGCAAAATAAATTTATATAAGAAAGAAAATACGTTTACTCTGGTTTTCTGATTTATACAGAATTTTGTTGTATTTATGTACACTGTAAAAAAGCAAATAGTTGACTAACTGATCTATGTGCATAATTATAAAATTGAGTTAAGTCAACAGTTCCAAGTTACAATAGGTTTATTCACAAATTTTTAAGTAAATAACTTTAAAATTCACTTTTTAAAAATGATTTTTTTTTTGGGGGGGTTCAGTGGAAAGGTAATTTAATTATCGTGTAACATTGCCTGTTTTTAAATTGTTTTATATGCTGGGATGCCAGACTGAATTTTCTGTCATCAAGTCAAACTTGGAAGTCAAAAAACAAGTTACTTTGTAGCTATTTACAGTACACCCAACATTAAATATAAGGTGAGTTCACAGCATATCATAATTGATGTAATTACAAGATTCTGGCTAGTAAAAATTGTTCACATTATATGCTTGTCTTGTCATGTTGCAGTTTTTGACTGTTTGGCGCCATTTTGTGACTGAATACTACGTAGGTTAGTGTATGCTCCATTCAACTGTTTCATTTCTTACTTTCAAACTTTTAAGACTCAGAACAATGTTTTGTGTCTAACATTACGTTTTGTGGCAAATAGGCATGTAAAACGCGGGGTAAAGTACATCCAGGCAGTTGTTTTAGCCTTTCAGTCCTATACAGCAGCCCTCCAGTTTGTGTCAAGCTGCTGATAAGCCTGCCGGGTTTATTTTGTGATAACAACCAGCTGGATGTACTTTATCCCTTACTTAACAACTATGCTAATGCTAACTCTTTTTGTTTGCAATACTTGTTTTATTTATTAAGAAAAATAAAAGAAACACATACTCGAAGTTGCCTGTAATTTCCTCCTGTATCTGCCGAGACTGAAGGATTCCCTCTCGTTTCTGTTAGGATAGAGAAGTACAGATTTACCATTACTGCATACATCAACAACCTTAACTGTGTGTAAAGCAATTTATTAACTGAGAGCAAAGCAATTATGAACGGAAAACAAAACCTGGACCACGACCACTTGAATGGACACATGTTCGGGCAGTCTGATAGGGGCCCGGAAATGCTGAGAAAGAGCCACCAGCAGGTGAAGAATGGCCACAATATTCTTAGCATGAACAGCTGAGAAACACACAAGAAAATAAACAGCAGGCTAAAACGTTTCTTAATCTCCGCAAGCTGTTAAAAATATTGAACATTCATCATAATGCAAAGAAAGGTCAGTAATTAAACATCCTTAACTCTGTGTTATATTAATCAGTGGTTCTCAATTTACAGAATTACAGCGAACAGAGAAAACTACATTTAATTAATGCAATAAAAATATATAAAAATGTACAAATAACTGCACGAACAAAGCAACATTCATTGCCAATTCCAAATCATGGCAGATTTCAGGCAATTTATAAAATCTGAATTCAGTTATGATTTTTTTTTGATGATCTGTTTTTAATTGTATGCAATAGAATCAGTGATGTTCAATTACAATTGATGTAAAAAGTTGAAAATTAGCTGTTTTGAATCAGGGTCAGAAATTACTAAAATAAATAAAATAAAATAAAATAAAATAAAATAAAATAAAATAAAATAAAATAAAATGCACCACAAATTCAAGATAAGCGAAAATCTAAATATATTTAGATTTGTGAAACTTGCATCAGATTTCTTTTTATGTATTTTTAACTTTTGGCAGCGCTGGGGATTTTAACCAATCACAAGAATTTCTCTTTAATAGTAACCAATCAGAGACTATTAGATTAGTCAAAGGTAATATTCTCAGAACATTCCTTAAAACTTTTCGCAGTACTGAGTTGCAGCTGGAAGGGCATCCGCTGTGTAAAACATATGCTGGATAAGTTGGCGGTTCATTCCGCTGTGGCGACCCCAGATGAATAAAGGGACTAAGCAGAAGGAAAATTAATGAATGAATGTATTCCTTAAAAGTTCAAAAACGTTCTTTGAACATTAATATAATTTGAATGGAATGTTCTAATAACGTTTTAAATAATATTCTGAGAAGATTAACATAAAATGCGACTGAAACATTATGAAAACATTTTGAATAATGTTATTATGGCGACATGGTGGCTCAGTGGTTAGCACTGTCGCCTCACAGCAAGAAGGTCGCTGGTTCGAGTCCTGGCTGGGCCAGTTGGCATTTCTGTGTGGAGTTTGCATGTTCTCCCTGTGTTGGCATGGGTTTCCTCCGGGTGCTCCGGTTTCCCCACAGTCCAAAGACATGCGCTATAGGTGAATTGAATAAACTAAATTGTCCATAGTGTATGTGTGTAAATGAGTGTTTATGGGTGTTTCACAGTACTGGGTTGCAGCTGGAAGGGTATCCACTGTGTAAAACATATGCTGGATAAGTTGGTGGTTCATTCCTCTGTGGCGACCCATGATGAATAAAGGGACTAAGCTAAAGGAAAATAAATGAATGAATGAATGTTATTATAACTGGTGGTTCATTTTGCTGTGGCAACCCCTGATAAATCAGGGACCAAGCCGACGGATAGTGAAAAAAATAATAAATCATGTTATTACATCGTCTAAAAAATGGAACATTTTAAACATTCTAAGAACCTTCCACAACAACTTTATGAGAACATTAATGAAACATTCTTAGAACAGTAATATAATGTGGATGGAATGTTCTAATAACATTTTAAACAATGTTCTAGGAACATTAAAAAATTTGTATTACTTTATGGGAATATTAAGCCAGAAAATGACATGCAACTTTACAAACACAAAAACCTTTTTATATATGTATTCTGCTCATTTGAAATGTGTAACCATTACTGAAATTTCAAGAGCAATCGAAAATACTGATTTAAACAGTTTGTCATTATTGATAACAGTTTATAATATCTTGCCTGATTGAAGTAATTAATTAAATTTAAGTATCTGACATAAAAATCAATACATATACACATAATACATATAATACACATAATACACATAATACAATACATATACACACTTGGGATTTCAAGATGGCGCCGACGACAATGGCCGCCTCCGTGTTGTGCTCTGCAGTTGTTTTTATGTTTTTGTTAGTTTGTCCCGTCTTGAGTTACATTCCTACAATTAGTTTCACCAGAGACGAATTGTTGGACATTCGG
>CAIGQV010019101.1:8308682-8318965 GCA_903798115.1 Danio jaintianensis
AGAAAGAAAGAAAGAAAGAAAGAAAGAAAGAAAGAAAGAAAGAAAGAAAGAAAGAAAGAAAGAAAGAAAGAAAGGTAGGTAGGTAGGTAGGTAGGTAGGTAGGTAGGTAGATAGATAGATAGATAGATAGATAGATAGATAGATAGATAGATAGATAGATAGATAGATAGATAGATAGATAAAAAAATCTTAAATAAACTATAAAAGCATGACTTTCGTACAGTATTCTGAATTTGTATTTAGGCTATATGTACATGGTTATATTATAAGACCACCTTTCTGTATCATAGATGTACTACATCGCAGCATAAACATATCAAATGAAAAACGTACTGTTATGACAGGTTACATACTGAAACATTGATGTTTTTAAGCATTTTACATGCATAGTCAAATATATGGAGTTAAGCTTAATTCACACCTTCTTTTGCCTTTTTTCTTCTTGCCAAAGTTCCTCCAAGTTTTCCTAGAAAGGAGTCATCTTTTTTCCTGGAGGATGGCGATTTCGGGGAGGACGGTGATTTCTGCGGTGAAGAAGCCATTTGATCAGCACTGGAAAACAGCGGCTTTAATTCAGACGTGCAGTGCAAATAGCGGACTTTAAGTCGTGGGGAGTTCTTGAATTCTACTAAACGGAAGTGGAATTCCAAACATTTCTGTAATGCCTGCCTGGCTCTTCCTTCCCTTCTGCACGCGCGTTTCCCATTCCCGCCCTGACTGAAAAATCTGACTGACTGACTGCTTCTACTTTCGCTTTAGGGACTGACCATCGTTTCCTCTTATCTTCATATTTATCATATTTAATTGTGTATTTTAGAAAGTAATAAACGCTTAGCTTGCAGGTTTTAATTTATTGGCATACTTTAGGACGTTTAACCAAAATTGACAGACTGTGTTTATTAGTTTATGTGTCTTCAGCTAACTTAATCAAAACAAAACCAATTTAAAGGGACAGTTCGTCCCAAATTCGCGGTCAAAGGGTTCACCCAAAAATGACAAATCAGTGATCATTTGGGACGGCGCGGTAGCGTAGTGGGTAGCGCTGTCGCCTCACAGCAAGAAGGTCGCTGGTTTGAGCCTCGGCTGGGTCAATTGGCATTTCTGTGTGGAGTTTGCATGTTCTGCCCCTGTTTGCGAGGGTTTCCTCCGGGTGCTCCCACACGTCCAAAGACATGCTGTATAGGTGGATTGGGTAAGCTAAAATTGTCCGTAGTGAGAGTGTATGGGTGTTTCCCAGTGATGGGTTGCTGGAATATGCTGGATAAGTTGGTGGTTCATTCCGCTGTTGGTGACCCCTGATGAATAAAGGGACTAAGCCGAAAAGAAAATGAATGAATGATCATTTAGCTACTCATCATTTGGGTATACGTGTTTCAAACCTTTATGATTTTCTTTCTTCTGTTGAACACAAAATAAGATATTTTTTACATTTGAAGAAAGCTCAAAACCTGTAACTATTGACTTCGATAGTTTGTTTTTCCTACAATTGAAGTCAATGGTTACAGTTTTTCAGCTTTTTTCAGAATTATTTCCTTTTGTTTTTAATAGGGCTCAACATGACTTCTTGGTCATTCCCTGTGATAGAAAAACTTAGCAAGCTGTCTATTTTTAATGAAAAAAAGTATTTTAATGCCTGTCCATACCTGACAACTCCCCAATAATATCTGGATGCAGACTTGGATTTGCAAGCTGAGACTGCATATCTCAGACTTGCAAAGTCAGACACAATGCACTCAATGGAGCTAGTGACGTCACTGTGAGGGGTAGGGTTAGGGGTGGGGTTAGGTTAGGTGCGAGCATTAAAAGCATTGCATGCAGCTCAGCTTGCAACTGCACCAAGTCTCATCAACTTTGGGATGTGAAAATAAAGAATACTTGTGGTGTTAAGTATTGGAATTGAATTTTGCCGGTTAATGATGACGTTACATGAGGACAATAGGATGCGTGATCGGTTAAGAACGAATATTGAGAAACAGCCAATGTCTTCAAGATCACTAAAGCTAAAGGCAGGTGTGTTTGATTAGAGTTGGAGCTAAACTCTGCAGGATAGTGGCCCTCCAGGACCGAAGTTGCCCATCGGGTGTACCAAAAATGTAGGCTAGTCAGTGATTTTCAATCCTGGTTCTGGGGACTAACTGCCCTTATACCCTTATTTGAAACACCTGGTTCACATCATTGGCTCATAAAGACATTGCTCCGTGAACTGTGTCAAAACACACACACACACACACGCACGCACACACACACACACACGCACGCACGCACACACACACACACACACACACACACACACACACACACACACACACAGAAATGTGCAAAAGCAGATTGAAATAGGGATTGATTCACTGAGGTCTTATGAAATGGATACACTGGTCTGCCAAGAAACTGAGCATAATTTATAGAGTTATTTCAACAACAAAAAAAATTAAATTATTTAATTACTTAAGAAAAAACAAACAGTACATCTTTAGATGGCTTGAGGGTAATCAAAGTCAATCAAGTCAATTTTTCAAACTTTATCAAAAGCTCAGTAAACTGTCGATTATTCACTAAGAAATAACACTTTATTTCCACCATGTTACTTAAAGTGCTAAATAATTTTCTCATCATATACATTCATTCATTCATTCATTTTCTTTTCGGCTTTGTCCCTTTATTAATCAGGGGTCGCCACAGCGGAATAAACCGCCAACTTATCCAGCATATTTTTTTATGCAGTGGATGCCCTTCCAGCTGCAACCCATCACTGGGAAACATCCATACACACTCACTCACACACATACACTAAGGACAATTTAGCTTACCCAATTCACCTGTACCGCATGTCTTTGGACTTGTGGGGGAAACCAGAGCACCGGGAGGAAACCCACGTGAACATGCAAACTTCACATAGAAATGCTAACTGACCCAGCCGAGGCTCGAACCAGCTACCTTCTTGCTGTGTGGCGATTGTGCTACCCACTGCGCCATCGTGACGCCCTCATCATATACAAGTTAAAGTAAAAACAAGTTGCCTAAACAAGAATTAATTAGGACAAAGACAGTACCTGCATTTCATTTATTTATTGTTATTTATTTTTTGCAACAGTAATAAGTATTTTTTTATTATTATTGAGTTAACTCGGCTACTAATGCTGCGTCGGACAGTATGCAGGCAGATAGTTCTGCTTCAGCGAGATTAGCATGAAGCTACCTTATGTGAAACATAATAAACTTGAATGTATATTTTCAGCACAGAAAAGTTGGAACCCTACTAATAAAGGCAATTTCTGAGATTAAATAGCATTATAGAGCAATATATAACACTCTTTTTTGTCAGCTGTATTCAAAAAGACAGCTAGGATTTTCTATTCTTTCAGGTTTAGCCATAATTGGCACAATAACATGAATGAACATCTCATTTGGTGAAAATGTGACTGACATGATTGACTGAAATGCAGTGAGGTCGATGTGGGCTGTTTCACCTGCGACTGTTTCAGGAACGTAGCATAAGTATCACAATTATACAGGTAAACATATAACAAGCAGAAATGCTATACTTAATATCAATTAAAATATTAAAATTCATTTCCCAGTGATGGGTTGCAGCTGGAAGGGCATCCGCTGTGTAAAACATATGCTGGATGAGTTGGCGGTTCATTCCGCTGTGGCGACCCCAGATTAATAAAGGGACTAAGCCGAAAAGAAAATGAATGAATGAATATTAAAATTCAGGCAGAGGCGTAATTAGGAACATTGTGACTGAAGCAGTCAAACTGATGTCAACAGAGAAGGATCTGTTCTGTCGATTTGTCCTACCTTGTCAGATTGTCCTATTCAAAAAGTAGGTAGCACATTTGCGGGGACCACAGGATTTCATCTCTGTTATTCGCAGACGATGTTGTTCTGTTGGCTTCATCGAACATGGACCTTCATGACGAACATGGGTTTGCTGCCGAGTGTGACGCGGCTGGGATGAGAATCAGCACCTCCAAGTCCGAGGCCATGGTGCTCCACCGGAAAAAGGTGGTTTGCCATCTCCAGGTTGGAGGAAAGTCCTTACCCCAGGTGGAGGAGTTCAAGTATCTTGGGGTTTTGTTCACAAGTGAGGGAAGCATAGAACCTGAGACTGACAGGAGGATCGGTGCAGTGGCAGCTGTAATGCAGTCGATGTACCGGTCCGTTGTGTGTAAAGAAGGAGCTGAGCCGAAAGGCAAAGCTCTTGATTTACCGGTCAATCTATGTTCCTACTCTCACCTACGGTCATGAGCTTTGGGTCATGACCGAAAGGACAAGATCTCAGATACAAGCGACCTAAATGAGTTTCCTTCGCAGGGTGGCAGGGCGCACCCTTATAGATAGGATGAGAAGCTCTGTCAGCCGGGAGGAGCTCGGAGTAGAGCCGCTGCTCCTCCACATCGAGAGAAGTCAGCTGAGGTGGCTCAGGCATCTGTTCCGATGCCTCCTGGATGCCTACCTAGGGAAGTGTTCCAGGCATGTCCCACCGGGAGGAGGCCTCGGGGAAGACCCAGGACACGGTGGAGGGACTATGTCTCTCAGAAGGCCTGGGAACGCTTCGGGATTCCCCCGGAGGAGCTAGAGGAAGTGTTTGGGTAGAGGGAAGTCTGGGGTTCCATCATATTTTGCTACCAGTGTAAATCTTAATGTGGAGTAGTCTGATATGAAGCTGTAATATAGACCTAATCCCTAACCCCAACCTCAGAACCATTCAAATACAGTGTTGGTAGCATAATCTGATGGGTAGGATAAAATGTCAGGACACTGCCACTCCAAACGCAGAAGCAAATGGTCACACTTTGATTGAAGATTACCACAAACTTTTTTTTTTTTCAGTGGATTAACATGCATAGATAAATTTTTCACCTAAAGAATAATGCATGCTAGCAAAATAATGCTAGCATGACCTGCATTAAAGACAGTCAATAATTAATCACACTGATTAACCACCAGACATGTTATTTATTAATGTACAGTGTTACACATGTTGCTGTTCATTTTTGTACCAAACCATTTGTTTCTTTATAAATGTGGCTCTGTGACACTTTAGAGGAAGTAATCATTATGCTTTTCACTCATCATTTAGCCGTGACTGGCTACTTACTCGTCTAAAACTCATTTAGTACAATGAGAAGCTTGGCCTAACAAAGACCCCATTCAGTTCGTAAGCCTTTTCTCCCTCCCTCTGATACAATTATCTTCACAAAGCCATGTAAACAAGAAGCACAATGGACACAGCCTTGCCCTGGGCTGTCATTAGAGCAGATTTTCCATGCAGTTATGCTCGAAAATCTTATGCATGGTCCTTTTTGGAGACTGGGAGGAGCCCACAAAGGGTAAAACTCTTTCATTGCAAAACAAGGCCAGCGCTCTGCCTTGACACATAGCCTGACCTTTCTTCCTAGGACACGGCTTTTTAAAAAAAAAAATTATCACCAAGCCGAGCTGAGTCATGCACACGGACGTGAGTCCGAATAGATAATAAATTCTGATATGAATGCATAATGAAATAATTGTGCACAGTTGTGTTAAGTTGCCCAAGGATTTCTCGGATGAGAGAATGCAGTGTTTTCATTTCAATATATATATATATATATATTCTGTGCCGACCTCTGCTAAAATCATGGTGCTGTTTTAAAGCCTTTCAGAGGAGGGAGAAAAAAAAAGTTAAATGATGATTGTGTGCTTTTTCTGGCCCATCTTTAAGTCATTATGTCCGCCTCATCATACGATGCAATTTTCACTTCATTTCTGAATGCTAATAGCTGTGTTGTGCATGTTGCTGTATATATATATATATATATTCACCTATTCAAATGAAAACATGTTCCATCTTCAGTTGTAATGTACTATTACAGGAGAGGACAAAAGCAAGGAAACAAGCAAGGACTATTGACCTCTGGAACAGCTTCTAGTTTACGCTACACAACAAGCCCCCCTCGATATTTTCAATTCTGCGAATGACAGCGTGGGGTCAGGCTGTGAGCTCTTCACACCTTCACTGTGAGGTCAATACGGCACTGTTCCACATGCCATTTTCTGCCACACTGAAAGAAGAACATTTCATGTCATACATACTCCATATGTCACGTGCTGTCTGTGAGGATATGATTAAGATATTGTTGCACAGAATACATACAGACACCCACACCTAGATAATCATAACACAAATGTCAAGACGTTGTTTATACACTAAATTGCTGGGTTCCACACCATCACTTCTAAGCATGGGGCGATAACCGGTTTCAAGGTTTACTGGGGTTTGGAAAAGTCAAGGTTTTAAAAATACACTAAAATTTTACTATTTTATTTCATTTTTAGGGCCACAGTATGTCCAGCAGAAAAGGACCCTCCACATCAAAAGCTATTGGTCAGCCCACGATTCAAGAAATATTCGAAAAACAATGTAAAAAATTATGTAAAAATGTATGTAAAACAATCTGTGTTTTTGAAACTAATGAAGATAGCAGAAGTCAATGATTCATTTTAATTATTTAGCCTGACATGTTTACTGTTCCAAAATATATGAAATGTTTCTTAAAATAAAATGTATTGCGTTCAATGGGGAAAAAGTTGCTGTTTTTTACCCAGACATTTAAAATAAACATACACTCACCGGCCACTTTATTAGGTACACATAATTTAGGTACATGTCCAACTGCTCGTTAACGCAAATTAGCCAATCACATGGCAGCAACACATGGTCAGGACTATCTGCTGCAGTTTAAACCGAGCATCAGAATGGGGAAGAAAGGTGATTTAAGTGACTTTGAATGTGACATGGTTGTTGGTGCCAGACGGGCTGCTCTGAGTATTTCAGAAACTCTGCTGGGATTTTCACGCACAACCATCTCTAGGGTTTACAGAGAATGGTCCGAAAAAGAGAAAGTATCCAGTGAGCGGCAGTTCTGTGGGCACAAATGTCTTGTTGAATGCCAGAGGTCAGAGGAGAATGGCCAGACTGGTTCCAGCTGATAGAAAGGCAACAGTAACTCAAATAACCACTTGTTACAAGGTATGCAGAAGAGCATATCTGAACAACACGTCGAACCTTAAGGCGGATGGGCTACAGCAGCAGAAAACCACACAGGGTGCCACTCCTGTCAGCTAAGAACAGGAAACTGAGACTACAATTCGCACATGCTCACCAAAATTGGACAATAGAAGATTGGAAAAACATTGCCTGGTCTGATGAGTCTCGATTTCTGCTGCGACATTCGGATGGTAGGGTCAGAATTTGGCATCAACAACATGAAAGCATGGATCCATCCTGCCTCATAACCAATGGTTCAGGTCGGTGGTGGGGGTGTAATGGTGTGGGGGATACTTTCTTGGCACACTTTGGGCTCATTAGTACCAATTGAGCATCGTGTCAACACCACAGCCTACCTGAGTATTGTTGCTGACCATGTCCATCCCTTTATGACCACAGTGTACCCACCTTCTGCATTATCCTATCAGCAGGATAACACACCATGTCATAAAGCGCAAATCATCTCAGACTGGTTTCTTGAACATGACAATGAGTTCACTGTACTCAAATGGCCTCCACAGTCACCAGAACTGAATCCAATAGAGCACCTTTGGGATGTGGTGGGACGGGAGATTTGCATCATGGCTGTGCAGCCGACAAAAACTGTGTGATGCTATCATGTCAATATGGACCAACATCTCTGAGGAATATTTCCAGTACCTTGTTCAATCTATGCCACGAAGGATTAAGGCAGTTCTGAAGGCAAAAGGGGGTCCAAACCAGTACTAGTAAGGTGTACCTAATAAAGTGGCCGGTGATTGTATTTTAGAGCAGTAATCACAATACCGTGATACCGTAAATTTTTTATCCAGGGTTATCATACACTCAAAAATGATTTTGCTGCTTGTTCAAACTAATTATTTAATGAGTTGAAACAACACAATGGTTTTGGGGGGACAACTTAATTGTTTTATGTTTAATCCACTCAAATTTATACAAATTATTAATTTAACTTGATCGATTTGTGTTGGGACAACATAAAGGAATTGTGTGGAACCCTGCATTTTTTACAGTGTATCGTTAAAATTGTATACTGGCCCATGCCTAATCCCTTCATGTCCGCCCAGCACAAACAGATTAAGTTAACTTAATGGTTTTTGTACAATTTTAAGTTGATTGAACATAAAACATTTAAGCTGTCCCCCCTCAAAAAAACAAAAAAGAACTGTAGTGTTTTAGCTCATTTTAAATAAGTAGTTAGAACATGCAGCAAAAATATTTTTGAGTGTAGTTACCATTTAAAATTAAAGGTTTAATTTAACCAAAAATGTAAATTCAGCTACTAATTACTCACCCTGATGTCGTTCCAATTTATTTCTGTAATACGAATTTGTGAATAATACCAATTTTACATTTTCTGTCTTAAAGGGATGATCCACCCCAAATGTATTTCGGAGAATGCTTGAACCCATTGACCTCCATAGTATTTTTTTCTTACCATGGAAGTCAATGGGTCCCAGTTAAGATTCTGTAATACGAATTTGTGGAAAAATATCAATTTAACGTATACTATCTTAAAAGGATATTCATTCATTTTCCTTCGGCTTAGTCCCTTTATTCATCAGAGGTCGCCACAGCGGAATGAACCACCAACTTATCCAGCATATATTTATGCAGCGGGTGCCCTTCCAGACGCAACTCAACACTGGGAAACACCCATACACACTCATTCACACACACACTACTGCCAATTTCATTCATTCATTCATTTTCTTTTCGGCTTAGTCCCTTTATTAATCTGGGGTCGCCACAGCGGGATGAACCGCCAACTTATCCAGCATATTTTTTACGCAGCGGATGCCCTTCCAGCTGCAACCCATCACTGGGAAACATTCATACACACTCATTCACACACATACACTACGGACAATTTTTTTAGCTTACCCAATTCACCTATACCACGTCTTTGGACTTGTGGGGGAAACTGGAGCACCCGGAGGAAACCCACATGAACACAGGGAGAACATGCAAACTCCACACAGAAATGCCAACTGGCCCAGCTGGGACTCGAACTAGTGACCTTCTTGCTGTGAGGCGAAAGTGCTAACCACTGAGCCACCGTGTCGCCCTCTTAAAGGGATAGTTTACCCAAAAATGTAAAGCATCTCATTTATTCTACCTATTCAATTTCTTTCTTGTTGAACACAAAAAAAGATATTTCGAAGAATGCTGGTATCCATTGACTTCCATAGTATTTTATTTCCTACCATGGAGGTCGATGGGGCCCAGCAATCAGCATTTTGTGTTCAACAGAAGAAAGAAACTCAAATAGGTTTTGAACAGGTGAACAAACAATGACTGAAATTTTATTTCTGAGTGAACTATCCCTTAAAGTAAAGGGATTACAAATTAAGAGTTCATGAAAACAAACAGAACGTGATGAACACATTTACAAATAGATCTTTAGCGCCTTTATCACAAATTGTTGTTTATCACCCGATAAGAGGCAAGAACGAGGTTAGCCCATTGAAAGTGCAGTGTTCGAGAGTGCTGTAGGATATGATTGGTATGTTTGAAACACTGTATTTTTGTTCCTCCAGAGGCCTTTGTAGATGCGTTTGATCTGTTATTTTCTCCCTGCACTTCAGTGGGACCCTGCAGAGACACACAGTCAGAGCCGTGCACCGCGGAGAGCAGGGTTACTCTCTCTTTCTGCTCACATCCTGGCTTATGGCTTCCGGAGCCGCTCATAGCATCCCTGCTGAGGTCACTCTGGCCCAGGTCAGGAACAGAAAAATACCCCCCCCCTCTCCTTTACCTCCTGACACTACAGTCTCTCTCGCTCTCTCTCCCTCTTTGGGTCTGTGCCATGAGCCCCTGCTGTGGAAAAGCACTACACGGAAATATCCGCTGGGCCTCAAGGTCAACTCCAGAGATCCAAGACAAAGTCCCTGAACGCTGCGCTCGAGCTGAACTAACAGCATGTTCCTGTGCAGAGCATGAACAGAGACCACGGTGTTCAGATCATTTTGACAACCTATTAAAAAAAATTCTGTCAAAAGGAGAAATTTTGTCATCTTTTGTATTGCTCACTATCAGGTCGTTCCAAGCCCTTTCAATACTCTGTGAAAGATAACAGGAGACATCAGGAAGAATGTTCATGCTGCTCTTTTACATGCAATGAAATGGGAATCAATGCTGTATAAACATTGGAGAAACGTTCCGTAATATAGTCCATTTATAGACCCTTTCATTATTATGTGAAAGATAACAGGAGATATTAGGAAGAATGTTCATGCTGCTCTTTTAC
>CAIGQV010019101.1:8318975-8329463 GCA_903798115.1 Danio jaintianensis
CTATTTCAGCTATGTTTTACACAGCAGATGCCCTTCCGGCTGCAACCCAGTACTGGGAAACACCCATACACTCTCACATTCACATACAATCATACACTACGGCCAATTTAGTTCATCCAATTCACCTATAGCTCATGTCATTGGACTGTGGGGGAATCCGGAGCACCCAGAGGAAACCCACGCCAACACGGGGAGAACATGCAAACTCCACACAGAAACTGACCCAGCCGGGACTCGAGCCAGGAATCTTCTTGCTGTGAGGTGACAGTGCTAACCACTGAGCCACCGTGCCGCCCATTGGAGAAACATTCTCTAATATAGTCCATTTATATTCCCTTATATTATGTTAAAGATAACAGGAGATATTAGGAAGAATGTTCATGCTGCTCTTTTACATGTAATGAAATGGGAATCAATGCTGTAAAAACATTGGAGAAACGTTCCGTAATATAGTGCATTTATAGACCCTTTCATTATTATGTGAATGATAACAGTAGATATTAGGAAATATGTTCATGCTGCTCTTTTACATGCAATGAAATGGAAAATTTGTAGACTCGTGCACTGTTTTAAGTCTTCTGAATGTATATTATAACTTTGTGCTAGGAAAAGACGCAAATTTTATTAAAATTATTCACTGAAATCCCTTACATTAAGATGTAAATGAAACTTGTAAGCCACTGACAAGATTTTCAATGAATAACATATTTAATTTTGAACTGTTTCAGGGTTATTAAAGTTAATTAAAAACCTAAAAATGTCAACTGACTTCAAATAAAATATGTTAACTAAAAAAAAACTATTTCCTATTTTCATTTAGTTTAACTTGATGTACTATAATATGTCTTATAACTAAATAATTACTAAAATGATAAAAACAAAGATATTTAATAATTATTTTAGGATCATTACAGTTGACTAAAACCACTCAAAAATAAAATAAACCTTATTTTATTAAAACCAGAAATCTTCATTTAGTTTACCTTGATGTAAAATAATTAGAAAGAAATTATTTAGTGAAACAAAAGGTAATAAATAAAATATGTAGACATTTAAAAATATATTATTAGTATTAGGAGTATTACTACAGTACTACTACAATTAAAAATCTGTTATATTCACATTCACTTTTACTGTACAAAGAAGAAAAAAAAAATCAAATATTGTCTTTCACTAAAGAAAAATGAAAGAAGTGCATGTTTAAATTGACAGAGATAAGAAAAAATACAATTTAGATACCAAATCTGGATGTAAAGGAAAGCAAATGGTCTTTACTAAGAGGAAACACACACAAAACACACACACACACACTCCATTCACAAACATACACACAATTATAAAATTTCACAGAGCTTGTATAATTCTATATAGCTGACCTTTTTTCTCCAGGCATGTAATGCTGCACGCCTCACACACCACTTATCCGAAGCAAAAGCGATCATCTGCCCGACATTATTGAGCTAAATGCTTTTCAACTGGATATCTATTTTCAGGAATTGCGTAATCAACGAGTGTTCTGTTTTAAATGTTCTGTATGCCCCTATATAACATAATTGAATTGACTAGCACATGTTGGTGGAAAGACATGTAACCAATACGCAGCATATACACAATCTGCCGTAGAGAACCAAATCCAGGAAAGATTACAGAAGAAATGGAGGCGTCAGAGGGAAAGAGTGAAAGAATGAAAAAAATAGGAAACAGTACAACACCAAAAAAAAGCGGACAGCTAATTCAAAACAATAATTTTGGATCTGACATTTTGACACATATTGTTGACAAAGGAGCATCAGTGGTGAGGTGTTCATGAACACAACTAACCTTTTCATTCAGGATGGCACGAAGAGATAACCTTCTGCTTTGGAACGTCTGCTTCTCTGTTTTATCTCCCCGGAGGAGATAGTAGTCTGCTCAACTGGCATACACCTTCATTTGGTTCACTTTTATTAGCTTTCTGACAGGATACTAGAGCACAAAGTCAAACATGTAGCTATTTGTTATATGTATAAATACTTTAGACTTTGTTGTTTGGTTTGACAAAAGAAACATTGTCATTTAAATTTGTTTTAGCAACTTTCTAAAACTTAAAAAATATACTACTCAGCAAACACAAAAGGTTCCCATATGGTTCATTTGGTTTCCATATGTTATTTTTCATTCATTCCTTTTCCTTCGGCTTAGTCCCTTTATTCATCAGGGGTTGCCACAGCGGAATGAACCGCCAACTTATCCAGCATATGTTTTACATAGCGGATGCCCTTCCAGCTGCAACCCAGTACTGGGAAACATCCATACACACACATACACTACGGCCAATTTAGTTTATCTAATTCATCTATAGAGCATGTCTTTGGACTGTGGGGAAAACCAGAGCACACGGAGGAAACCCACGCCAACACGGGGAGAACATGCAAACTCCACACAGAAAAGCCAACTGACACAGCCGGGACTTAAACCAGCGACTTTCTTGCTGTGAGGCGACAGTGCTAACCACTGAGTCAGTATTTTTTTTTATGGGAACCAAATAAGAACGTTTTGGGAACTAACCAGAAATAAAACATCCCAAAACCAACCTATTTATTTAACTTTTTTTTCTTCTTCTAACGTGAATGTTCTATTTATGTAAAGAGAATTTTTCGGCTAATCACAGTGTTTCGTGTTCCCAGAACTTTCCCAGAATATTAGCTGAGTAGAGACATGTTAAAAACGTGCTAAAAAGTGCATGCTAGCAGCATAACATGTCATACTAGCATTCTAAAATGTGTAAAACATAAAAACTGTCTGTCTGATTAACTCTATGACTTCAAATCAATTTAAAACAAATCTTATTCAAACTTCAAACAGGCTGTTAAAACTTCATCAAACAAAGCTTTTTCAAGCTAGCATAAAAGTTGATGTGTTTGTGGTATACTGGCCTCACGTTTCTTCATGGTGTTTAAAAAGTTCAGCTGTGCCAAAACATACAAAAAAAATGTCTCATATATAATTGAAAGGGAAAAAAACACTAGAAACAATCTTTTTTCAAGAAGACTTGCTCAATATTTTACGGTGGTAAACGCCCTCTGGTGGTCATACTTGCTACACTCGCACACATACAGTACACTGACAAATGTTTTTACATATAGTAGGCTAGGCTACTGATATTAGAAATATATTGCGATTTATTGTGAAATTTTACTATTTCTTATGACGTTTAAGTTTATAGCCCTACTCATTTTCAAATAGGCTAGTGTGCTAGGTAGCTGTTCCTTGATAATTATATTATAGGCCTAATTATATCCATTTTAGCATGTTTGGTATGTCTTGTAGGGACTGACAAATTTCTTCGTGCCACAATACTAGATCAAACAAATAATAGATCCTAATATACGATATTAAAATGCAAGCAGGAAACACTTATAAACAGCGAGTGTAATCTATCGTCCTCTCCTGCACCATCCGCATAACATACAGTGATCGCTGTGCAGCACTAGAAGTAACCATGCGGGCTGAGCGCAAACGCAGAAGCGATCGTGCAGTCTCTTCAAAACGGACGGCCAGGACAGCTCCATATTATTACAACAACGCTGTGATGAGCACCACTGACCTGTCTTGAACTGTCCTGGCCGTCCATTTTGAAGAGACTGGTTAATTACAGCTGGTCCCGCCCTGATTGTAAGGCAAAGCGTGATTGGTTGGAGCGAGAACGAGCAACGATTGGTCAGCACCATGTTGCCGGTATCTGATTGGTTTAAGTAGAAGGTGGGTGGAGTCCATCTATTTGTGGATTAGTGTTCGTCTTGACGTTAGAAATGTTTCAAAATCCACAAATGCACAGAGCGATCCACAAATGCACAGAGAGCTACCCACAAATACCCACAGCGATCTACAAATGCACAGAGAGCTACCCACAAATGCACAGGATGCAATTCACATATAAATGTCAGACAAAATTGTGTTTGTAGAATAAAAAAATATACGTGTGAGTATGTTTTTTATTTGCCAGTCTAATTTTACTGTTTGTGGAACTCTAAGATTTATTTGTGGATCTCATTGTATTTATTTGTGAATATACTTGGTATTTGTTAATCGCTTCACATTTATTTGTGGATCGTATTATATTTGTTTGGAATTACGAAACAATTCTACCTCCATACAAACACAACAGGCTTTAAAGTCCACACATTCATAACAGTCACATTCTGAAGGTTAGGGGTAGTCAGGGTCGCCATCTGGTGGTCAGAAGTACACTAATAATAAACGTCCGTGCTGATTTTAGAACTCCGTTGTGATGTTTTGAAAATTTGCATTACTATTTGCTGTTGACCTGTTTATTGTTAGAAAGCACTACAGTCTATTTCACTGTCGTTGTCAACAAGTATCACAGACTATAATGTAAATGCCCTGCGCTGTTTAGCCTACAGATAACTCGCTATTAGTAGCTATAAACTTCTGTATGACTGATAATTAGCAATTTCTAAGAGAAGACGGCAAGGTGACAACCCAATATCTCAAAAGTTTGTTTTTTTTTGTGAGATTTTTAAATAGTGAAAACAGGTTTGTAAGGATCTAAGCACTTAAGATGAACCGAATGCAACAATTGGTAGTGGAATAATGTAATATTAAGTCTGTCAGTGTGGTGTTTTATGTGTTTTTAGAATTAAATTTTTTATTTAATTATTATTATTTTATTTTGTTTCGTTTTGTTTCACTTCAAGTACTTATTATGGACAAGCAAACTCATTTGTAACTTTCTAGAGGTTGTGTAAAATGTATACGATACATTTGATATAAACCACTGAAAAGTTTTGTTTAGTTTTTTTATGAAAGAGACAATAATCTCAGCCTCCTCCTATATGGCTAAACAGAAAGTCTATGGTCATAAATCTTTGATAGTAAACCTGTCTACAGTATACTGCAGCAAAAAACAAAGAAATACAATTATCATTCATTCATTTTCTTTTCGGCTTAGTCCCTTCATTAATCCGGGGTCGCCACAGCGGAATGAACCGCCAACTTATCCAGCATATGTTTTACGCAGCGGATGCCCTTCCAGCTGCAACCCATCACTGGGAAACATCCACACACACACTCATTCACACACATACACTACGGACAATTTAGCCTACCCAATTTACCTATACCACATGTTTTTTTGGACTTGTGGGGGAAACCGGAGCACCCGGAGGAAACCCACGCGAACACGGGGAGAACATGCAAACTCCACACAGAAACGCCAACTGACCCAGCCGAGGCTCGAACCAGCGACCTTCTTGCTGTGAGGCGAACGTGCTACCCACTGCGCCACCGTGACGCCCAGAAATACAATTAATGTACAACAAATATTATTCTATGCAGGCACAGACTTAGCCAATAAGCGAGAAAAGCGGCCGCTTAGGGCCCCATGAAATTCGGGGGCCACCAATAAATACCTAAATATTTCTATAGATCAACTAAAAAAAATGATGTTTGCTGTTTGTTTAAACTACTTATTTAAAATGAGCTGAAACAACATAATTCTTGAGGTTTTTTTTTCTTTTGGGGACAACAACTTAATTGTTTTATCTTCAATCCACTTAAATTCGTAAAAAAAATAGTAAGTTAACTTAATTCCTTAATGTTGTCCCAACACAAATCAATTGTATGGAACCCAGTATTTTTTACAGTCTTTAACACATTATCATATTTTGTACAGTGAAGGTCTTAAAATCGTACGTAAATATTATATCCGTGCGAATGTGTCCCCCACCCTCAAACATGGATCAGTGGAACATGCCATTAGTGAAGCTGGGTTTATTTTAATTTCTCATTGAGAAAACAAAGCATTTAAGATGTAGATATTACATGTAGAAAAATGTAGAAAAAGAGCACAGCGCGGTGGCGCAGTGGGTAGCGCTGTCGCCTCACAGCAAGGAGGTCGCTGGTTTGAGCCTTTGCATGGTCAGTTGGCATTTCTGTGTGGAGTTTGCATGTTCTCCCCGTATTCACGTGGGTTTCCTCCAGGTGCTTCGGTTTCCCCCACAAGTCCAAAGACATGCTGTATAGGTGAATTGGGTAAGCTAAATTGTCCATAAAGAGTGTATGGGTGTTTCCCAGTGATGGGTTGCAGCTGGAAGGGCATCCGCTGCGTAAAACATATGCTGGATAAGTTGGTGGTTTATTCCGCTGTGGCGACCCCTGATTAATAAAGGGACTAAGCCAAAGGGAAATGAATGAATGAATGTAGAAAAAGAAGATTGAGTGTTCTGAGAAAAAACACAGCAAAAAAATAAACAATTTAAAAAGTTCATTGAATATTATCTGTTGGGTCCCATGGTTGGGATTGCGTAGGGCCCCCAAATCACTGAATCCGCCCCTGATTCTATGTGGAGTTTGGTTTAAAACAATGGTACAGTCTTACAATACAACTGTAATTAGGACCAATGACAAATGTGGATGATACACAGGGAAACTTTCGGATCAATGTTGCCAGGCAGTAGCAAAAATCTGGATGCGGTTGTCCTAATTTGTGCCCCATTTCTCACTTGGTTGCCCATTTATGGTATTATTTTCCAAAGTTGCCCAGCTCTATTTCTAAATTCTAGGTTCTAAATTCCCATCATCAGCAAAACATACAATTTAAGCTCAGATGTAGATTGAGCAATTTTGTGTGGTTCTGAGTGTGCCCCATGGTGAGCGGGGTTGACAAACCACCCGTAGGATACACTCTTTCCTCTGTTTATGCACCAGGCACTATATTTTCTATATGTTTGTTTGTATAGCTAGGATGTTTTAAACATTTAATATTTTGTTCTATTTTCTAGCTATATTCTCCATATCGAAAGATTTAAATATTTTATATTTGTTCTTATTTTCTATAGCTATAACTTTAATTTTTGTATCTAAAGTTGTCTCCGTTTTTACTTCTTATTATATCACATAATTTAGATTCTTATTGATATTATTTTTGTTTGTTTCTTAAGGTCACAGGCAGTTGTATAAGCATTTCATTGCATGTCATAAAGTGTATGGCTGTGTATGTGACAAAATTAGAATTTGTCATTGGCTGAAAAAGTTGGTATGGGAAGTAAAGCAGTGTAATACCAATATTTGATGACCGTTGACCACACCAACTTTGAAGAGGTAGAGATAATTTGAGAATAAACTCCATAAAATGACCACAGAGCATCTACTTATTCCTATTTAGATCAGACAGAGGAAGACAAAGAAAAAGAGAGGAAACAAAAACAAAACTGTAGAACAAGAAGAGGGAAAACAACAACAACAACAAAATCATCATATTCTTCTGTTTCAGGTCAGCATTACATCCAACATAGGCTCATTCTGAAAACGTAGCCCTATATACGTTTCTGGAAATCGCGAATTATGTAGCCAGAGCTATGTATGGCTGCATTTCATCTTTAAAATGAACGCTACGGGGCGGTATGACACTGTTCCTTTTCTCGCCCAGCTGACCGCTTACCTCCGTATGGACCTTTTCCGCTGTTACCAGTTTGTCCGGTAGCTCGACATGTACGTCGGCGGACTTGAGACGCAAAGCGGAGTTGATCAGTTGGGTCAATCGGTGCTTTTTAAAACTCTATTAGTTGGGTTTAGGGAAGGGGGAGGGTGGGTCAGTCGATTGGTCAGTCAGTCAAACAGTCAGTCAACAGCGGCCTCTGGTGGATTTACGTGAGAACAGCAGGCGCGAATAGCACTAGCGGGAGAAATTTGAGATCTGAAAAAGCGTACACAGTGGCGGTCGATTCGCGAAAACAAAAACTGCAAAAAAACGTAGCTCCAGGGACGTATTTTGCTCTTTCCCTAGAAACGTATATAGGGGTACGTAATCAGAATGAGCCTAGGTTGATTACATTACATTCATTCAGCAACCTGTGAGAGAGCAGACTTTTTATGAAGCTATCGTGCATGGAAAATTAGGGTTTGAGTAATAAAAGCATAACCATAGTTTGTGTGAGATGCATCCATCAATTCAAGCTTGGCTTAATTTCAGTGAAGAGTTCACAAGTTCACTCAAAAAATGACTTTTGCTGCTTGTTCAAACTACTTATTTAAAATGAGCTGAAACAACACAATTCTTAAGTAGTTTTTTGGGGACAACTTAATTGTTTTATGTTCAATCCACTTAAATTTGTAAAAACGATTAAGTTAAATTAATCCATTTGTGTTGGGACAGGGCGACGCGGTGGCGCAGTGGGTAGCACGTTCGCCTCACAGCAAGAAGGTCGCTGGTTCGAGCCTCGGCTGGGTCAGTTGGCGTTTCTGTGTGGAGTTTGCATGTTCTCCCCGTGTTCGCGTGGGTTTCCTCCGGGTGCTCCGGTTTCCCCCACAAGTCCAAAGACATGCGCTATAGGTGAATTGGGTAAGCTAAAATTGTCCGTAGTGTATGCGTGTGAATGAGTATGGATGTTTCCCAGAGATGGGTTGCAGCTGGAAGGGCATCCGCTGCGTAGAACATATGCTGGATAAGTTGGCGGTTCATTCCGCTGTGGCGACCCCAGATTAATAAAGGGACTAAGCCGAAAAGAAAATGAATGAATGAATGTGTTGGGACAACGTGAAGGAATTGTGTGGAACCCAGGATTTTTTAGTGTGTTTAAATGGATAATAGTGTATTTAAACATCCTCCACTTGTTCCAAACTTGTTTGAGTTTCTTCTTTTTTTGACCACAAAGGACGATTTTCTGAAGAATGTTGGGGAAAAAACAGCCATGTTTCCATCTAAAGATGCAAATTTGTGTGAAAAACTGGAATAGGGGAGCGCGGGGCACAAAGTAACGCGGGGTAAAATGTAACACAGAGTTTTAAGGTATTTGCTCAGGGTTAACCATGATATGCTTCCGAGGTTTTCACCACAGTGTCGGCAGACGTCCTCCTGCCAATTATTGAAAAAAGTTCGGCGAAATTTGGATGAGAAACACAGGAGAAACCATTTTTGCAGAATAAAAGTATTTTTTATTATAGTTGATATTTGTTTTTATTTAAAAAAAATCTGTGAAAGTATGTAAGTAAAATCTTATATTGTTGTGATTACCGTCTTCTAGGCTAAATGATGGAACCATTTTGAAAGATGTAAAAAACACAGTGATTGCTAGCTGCTGAAAACATGACACAGCGGGGTTAGTTGTAACAGGGTGTTACAAATAAGCCACACTGTTGGACACCAATTAAACGAACAAAATAATTGTTGAATTTTGAGTGTAATGTTGGAAACTTTTTATATTAAAAAAATGCTTTTTAATAGAAGATATTTTTTAATAGAAAAAAAATAATTTTATTGCTAATAATGCAAATAAATGCATTGTATAATAATGGATAATAATGCAAATAAATCAAAATGTGATTATCCAATAGATAAATAAATAAACAAACATACTGTGTAGAATAAAAAATAGCTACTGAGGAAATTTAGCTACTACTTAAAGTAAACTGAATTTAAATTGATTGTGTGAAATCTGCCTTTTTAAGCATGTGTTACAACTAACCCTCTGTCTGTTACAACTTGCCCCACAGGTGGGATAGTAACATTTTTACTCCTGGCACTTTTGGCAATGCTGCACAGAAACCATAGGTCCGGCGATCATACTTTCAGTGCTCATTTGTGTGTTGTTGGTGAAAAAATCTGGTTTGTCTAACCCTATTACTTTGTTCATTATTTGGCCAAAACCAAAAACTGTTACTTTGTGGCCCGCTTTCCCCTATCGCATAAACCACCGTTTCCATCCAACGAGCCAAAGCGAACAAAATTGTCACTTCCTGATGTATGGCGCCAACTATCAAAAAGAAAAACTGAATTTTCTGCCGTAGAAGAAGCCACCGTGGGACGTTTTTCTTAGCTGAAGTGAAGCTGAAACAGCGGTCTTGGCGCTCTGATGATGATGATGTCGCCAAAAGTTGTTCCTGTTTAACCGCTTGATGGCGCTATAAGGCCGTGTTTTTTTTCTCTCCAAGTCTGATCTTTATTTGACTTTTTTTAAACATTTTTCTATTATCCACGAATATTTACATGCTTTCAGGTTGATTAGATCCCTCCCATAGCATAGTGGATTGTGTTAGGAACATTGCTGGCCCCCACATTAAAGAAAGAAATGTATTCATGGGTACACTGTAGCGTTTTTGAACCATACTGTACTAGAGTGTATTACAGGTCTATCGTATTTACAAACCTTAATGAATGCTACAGCATACTGTAGTATTAGGCTGGCTATTAAACTGATGAACTGTAACAAATACTTCAATTGTTACTACAGTAAACTGGTGTATTGTAGTATAATAAAGTTGTAGAAAACGTACGGCCTATATAATTACCAACAAATTAATTCAAGTATGCTACTATGGTTCAAAATCACTACAAATGTTTCATTTGTTGATTATGTTATAGGCCTATTTGTCATGTTGATAAAATCAAATATGTAAATGTAATGTAATTTAATTGCAGCTAGCCTACCCTGCTGAAAAAACAGCATATGCTGGTAAGGTATGTTTTGATGCTGGTATGCTGGTCTTGCT
>CAIGQV010019101.1:8334463-8369071 GCA_903798115.1 Danio jaintianensis
TGCTTAGCTTCAGTGGGTAACCATGTGAGAGTTGCAGAGAGCTAGCTTTGAGTATATAAGAGTATGGCTTATATAACATAAATAAGGCAACAACAAATGTTTCGTCTGAAAAATATACAGCAAAAGAATTATAATAATTAAAATCTTCAAACAGTTTTACAACATGTCCAAAAAAAAAGGTGCTACTTTAACAAAAAGGCCATTTACTGCAGTAACGGCCTGCTTTCATAGAGGCACGAGAGCGATTGTGTGAGGGTTTCTAAAAATGCAAGCCATCTCTGAAACACAAAGAGAAGGAAAATAAGAGAGTCCGCATGAGCAAATAATGAGCAGGCCTTGAAGAAAGATGTCAGACGTGCGGATGAAAGAATCACAGGCAAGCGGTTAATGTCATGCTCTCAAAAACCTCGCCAAAATATACAGTATGCGGCTAGAATTGGTGTATTATTCCAAATAACTAGATTTAGATACAGGACATAGGCATGTCATAGGACATGTCCTCCACTACAGGACATAAGCTTGCCTATACAGGGTGCTCTAGCCTGAGTGACGGTGTTAACCATCGACTGATAGGTCACCTAAGTCCACAGCCCCCCCTCCATGGGGGTTCCAGAACTCTGCGCGGGTGCCAGAGGGTGCCCATCCCAGAAAAAGGAGTGCTTTTTCTGGAGAGTTCATTAGGGAGGGTCCGGAAACTCGGGTCCGGTTGAGCCAAGGAGGTGCAACGAACGAGACCCGCTCCTCATCTCCCTGACCTTGCACAGAGTCTGTGCGCGCAGGCTCACTGGGAAAAAATGTATATTGAGTAAACCCGGGGCCAGCTGAGAGCCAGCGCATTCGTGCAGAGCAGGGAAAGCAGCTGGCGAAGGGCCGCTCGGGAGAGTGGTTCTCTGAAGCGTGCCCATAACAGCTGGACTGTGCCGGGGTGGAGTCTCCATTTTCCCGGAAAGGTAACTGTCGTGAGAGCATGTAAGGTGGCACGGAAGAGCTTGTGCAAGATATGAACGGCGCGCAGCTGTTAAGCCGCATGACTCCGGAGGAGCAGATGGCGAGCAAGCTGAGATATGTGGCGGTAGCGCACATCAGCCAAACGGCTGATGTGCACTATCGCAGCCGTGCTGGCCGTCCTAACCAACACGTGTCTCCTCCCCTACCGGTAGGAACCGGCGGAGAGCGAGAAACACTGCCAACAACTCTAGGCAATTGAATGCCAACGCAACCAAAGTCCGATTTATGAACCTGCAGCTGCATGCTCGATACACACAGCCCACCAGCCTGTACTGGAAGCATCAGTCAGAATGACAGCATGACTGGACACTTGTTCTAAGGGCACCCAGGCCCGTAGAAGGCAAGGTCCATCCAGGGACTGAAGGTGCAGAGACACAGCGTGGTGATGGACCCCCGGTGCGTCTCCGCACGCCATGCCCATCTGGGGACCCGATCGTGAAGCCAGCGCTGAAGTGGTCTCATATGAACAAATGAGCGGCGTGATATCGGCTACAAATGTCATATGCCCCAGGAGCCTCTGACAAACTTCAGTGAGACCACTATAACTGCCGAATTAAACGCACAGGGCAGCACTAGCCCGGCGCACTAAAAACGCACCGTGATGGAGACCGGATCCAGCTCCAACCCGAGATGAGAGAAGCTCTGCTCATTCTTGGGAGAGCTTGCTCATTCTCGGTTGACCCGAAACCCCAACAGGCCGAGGTGCCGGAGCACCAGGTCCCTATGCATAATCGAATAGTTCAAAGATCTGAAAAAAAATAACCCAGTCAATGAATAATCAAAAAATGCCGATGCGCGTGCGCCAAAGAGGCACAGGGCATCCTCCACGCATGAAACAGGAAGAGCCCAAAGGGGAGGACCACTCACTGCCATGCTCGTCCCCCGTCGCACACCGGTAAAAACACGGTTATAAGGAGGGAGAGAGCGAGACATGAAGTGAGCGTCCTTCAGGTCTATAGCTGCAACCAATCCCGCGGACGGACGCACTGGGTGATGCGTTGAGCATCTTGATCGGCAGTCTGAGCAGATGACAGATCAAAACGCGCAGATAGGATTGGTATAAGAGGGGGCATAAACCCACTCTTCATCTCGGCTGGAGGGACTGGCTCAATTGTATCGTTCGCCAGGAGGATAACAATCTTCTCACGCAAGACAGGGGTGGCATAGCGATGACCACACCCGTGAACTTGGGAGGCCAACAGCAAATTGAAATGCATAGCCGAGTCTGACCGTCCGTGTGAGCTACTACGACGGGCTGAGCAGCGCTAACCAGGCTGACAGAGTCCGAACGAGCAGCATCATCGGAACGATCGCTGACGTACCTGCGGAGGGGAAGCTTCGGGATGGTGAGTGCTCACCCCGGGAAGCGGAGCGTCCCGAGGAAGAACTGAAAATAAGAGATTGACTCTTACCTTCCTCCCAGGATCCCGCGGAGAGGCTGGAGGTGCGAGAAAGGACCTCATCCTCTGGCGCCCTCAAAGCCTATGGCAAAGTGCACCAAAGCTAAGAGCTGGAAGGCAGCGCGTCCCATGCTGGCAGCAATTGGGCTTCCACACCCAGAGGGAGGAAAAGCCGCTCTTTTCGGATCGCTACATTCATTCGCGGGGGAGCCCCAGCCCTCCACCGGGGAAAGAACGTTTCTCCTCCTCTCCAAGCGGCCCGCCTCAGGTTCGCTTCGTGGTCCGATTACCGGACTTAACGGCGACCTGTGACGGGAGCGTCAACTTCCTGCGGGGAGGCTCGGCACGTTCACTAGCCTGTGGAACGGGCTGTGACGGCGGAGCATTTTGGAGCCGCGGGAAGAGCGCTCTCGGCGAGGAACAGCCAGCGCGGATAGGTCCGGTGGGGGAGCAGTTTTCCGAGCCCACCAAGAGATGACCTGCTCCATCGCGTACGGCTGATTTCTCACCACCGAGGACTCCTGGGTAAAGTCCCCGACAGTGTCGGCGAGTAGGCTTGCCTGGGATATGGGCATGCCAAGAAAGTGTACTTTGTCGTCGCGGCGCATATCTGCCAGGGTAAGCCAAGGGTGGCATTTCCGGACCACTGTGTGGCCATCGTCCTCCCCAGGGCTTGGGCGGCCGACTTGAAGGTCATGAGAGCATAGTCGACCACAGTGCGGTGCTTATGCATAAGCCTGGGGAAGAACTGCCCCTGTGCAGCACAGCAGGAGCCGTGGTGCAGGGCAGAAGCGGCATGGCCCGCAGCGGTGTGGGCCATGAGAGACACAGATAACCCACCCGCCTTGGACGGGGGTCTCAGCTTACCCCTCGAATAGCTTCGTACCCACTGGCCGCCTCGCCATCAGGGGAGGTGAAGGCGGACGCGCACGAGGACCGGGCGGAGAAAAACGCCCTCTATGCCAACGTGCGCTCGCTGTGTGCCCCTGGGAAGAAGGGGATGGAAGCTGGAAGATTCATCTTACATCAGCCCGCACGCCACACGTCTAGTCAGTCCGGCGGGGAGCAACGGGGGTGGCTTGGAAGCCGCGATCTCAGCTGTGCAACAGCCATGCCCTCTCAGCGAGAGCATGAGCTGTCCGCGAGCACCGCATCGACATGCTGGACCCCCAGACATGTGATGCGATACCCGTGCCCATCATCCAGAAATAGGAACCAGCGCATCCAGAAACGCACAGTCAGAACAGCGTCTTGAAAAAGACGTGTTGATTGACTGTGTTGCTCTCTTAGGGAATCTGCTCTTTTAATGGAAACTGCCCAAAAACGTGAAGGGGACAGGAAGCCCAGATCGACCGCCGCTCTCATGTCATCTCCCGCACTGGTGAGTAAACTGGTTTCAGTATTGAAATCAGGTTGGCAGATAGAGTGTCTTCAGTCTCGTGAGAGGCTCTGAAAGCTAAATTCTAGTGCTCGCTTCCCAGCTGGCAGCTTATATAGCACTAATGGCTAATCACTGTCAGCTGTGGAGCTGAGCTCTGCCAATTCATTTTGGCATTCATTGGCCCGTTTTCTTACTCTTCAGAGTGATTGGTCGTCTGACGTACTCCTATATGTCTGGTTCCAGACACACGTTGGAGTTACCATATGAAGGGGAACTACATTTACTCCCCCTCAAGTGGTTCCAAACATTTAAGAGATTAACTTTTTATTTAACTTATTTGTGAATATAATTATTATTTTTTTTAAATCATATTAACCTTAGGAGTCATTTTAACTTAAATGACACTAAACTGACTTGTATAACTTCAAAAAAGTTAAGTTTGAAACACAAATAACTTTGTTTAATAAGTTACAATTAACCTAAATCATATGGTGTCCTGACTTAAAGCGATAGTTCACCAAAAAATGAAAATTTACTCTCTAGTTACTCCTCCTAAAGTGGTTCCAAACCTTCATGAGTTTATTTTCTTCAGTTAAACACAAAAGATGATATTTTGAAAAATGTTAGAAACCTGTAACCACTGACTTCCATGGTAGGAAAAACAATTACAGAAATCAATGGTTAGAGCATTTTTCAAAATTTCTTCTTTTGTGTTTAACACAGGAAAGAAACTCAAACAGGTTTGTGATGAGTGAATAATGAGTAAACGATGACCGATTTTTCAGTTTTGGGTGACCTATCCCTTTAATGATCCTGATTTATTTGTGATTTAATACATATGTCTCTTTGTCATAATCTATTTATTTGGAATAATGCAACAACTCTGCTTCCATAATAATAAAAATGTACTACAATAATTGAGTTTACAGACAATCACCTTTATAGATGAGGGGAAGACGCAGTGGACAGAAGGACTAAGAGAATAAAAGAAGGAGAAATATAAATGAGAAGTAAATTATATGAGGATGCAGTTTGCAAACAAGTGTTCGTAATGAGCTGTTAATGCAAAAAAAGTGGATTTAACTTAATTATCCATGCTTAATGTCCATGCATGATCAATCTGCAATCACTATTGGTATCACAATCAAACAAGAGTCCTCCAGTGTCAACACACACGCACACACACACACATAAAAAACATATTATTAATACATCTCAGTAAGTTCTGAGTGGAACAAAACTGCATTATAAAATGACAAACACCCAAAAAATCATTTAATCCCTTAACACAAACCCTTTTGAATTTCTTTCTTCTGTTGAACACAAAAGAAGATATTTAGAAAAATGTTGCGTTGCCTTCCATAGTATTAGTCTTTCACACTATAGATGTCAGTGGCTGCGGGTTTCCAACATTCATTCATTCATTCATTTTCCTTCGGCTTAGTCTCTTTATTAATCTGGGGTCGCCACAGCGGAATGAACCGCCAACTTATTCAGCATATGTTTTACACAGTGGATGCCCTTCCAGCTGCAACCCAGTACTGGGAAACACCCATACACTCTCACATGTGTGCACACACACACACACACACTACGGCCAATTTAGTTTATTCAATTCACCTATACCGCACGTCTTTGGACTGTGGGGGAAACCGGAGCACCTGAAAGAAACCCACGCCAACACGGGGAGAACATGCAAACCAGCGACCTTGTTGCTGTGAGGTGACAGTGCTAACCACTGAACCACCGCGTCGCCCCAGTTTCCAACATTATATTTAAAATATCTTCTTTTGTGTTCAACAGAGAACAGAAACTCAAAAGTTTAGAACCACTTTACGGTGAGTAAATAGTGAGTAAATTAATATTTTTAGGGGGTGAACTGTCCCTTTAATTGCATTTAAACAAGCTGCAAATGAGTTACTGTAGTAAAATATATAAGTACAGTATTACCCTGCCTTCAGGTGGCACATAATAGGTAGCAAATGGCAGAAATCACAGTCTACTGATTTAAACGGAACATTTTACAAAATTTCTGCGTATTTTTTTTACCATTCATAAATACACAAGTTTGATTATGGCTTGATTCTCCAGTGTCAATTTGATCATTGACTAATATGGTGCGCCTGTAGTTTGCGCAATGTGACACAAATCTAGACTACATTGCAAAAAAAATCCGTAAATTAGCAGTTTTCCATATTTTGTGATTCATGTTTTTATTTTTTCTCATTTATTTATGCTTTTGAAATTGCATTATGGGATCTTGATCTTTCCTCCAACAACTTTCAACCTTGAAAAGTTCCAAAAAGTGACTTTTATTGACATTTTTAATAGTTTAAAATGATTTATTGTCTGGGCTGATGTTGTATATTACGCTACAAAAACCTTGTAATGATCTGCCAGTGCATTTTCTGTAATTTTACAGACTTATTTCTCTCTATATATTATTTCAAACCACTAAAATGTCAATAAAAGTCACTTTGGTAAACTGTAGAGTTGAATTTTCAGCATCAAAAGTTGACAGAGCAGAGATCAAGGAACCATAATGTACAACCGTAAATAAATGAAAAACACTTATGAATCACAAAATACGGAAACTGTTAATTAACAGATATTTCTTACACTGTAGGAGTATAAACAGATGATCCATGTGCATTTGGACCTGTTCAGTGGCTCTCCATGAGAACTATACAACTACGCCTGAGAACAATATTTGCTCTTGTGGTGTATACTACAGCAGTGTTTCTCAACCATGTTCCTGGAGGACCACCAGCACTGCATGTTTTGGATGTCTCCTTTGTCTGTCACACCCATTACAGGTCTTTCAGCCTCTGCTAATGAGCTGATGATCTGAATCAGGTGTGTTTGGCTAAGGAGACATGGAAAATGTGCAGAGCTGGTGGTCCTCCAGGAACGTGGTTGAGAAACACTTTATTATAGGGATGCGCATATGTAAGGAATAATTGATTTGACGGGTCGTTGAATTATGAGAAAATTAATGGTGGTGGTGAAGCTGAGTGGCCGTTACACCTCGGGTGTGCATTATCTTCTAATAATTCAACAATCAGGAATGAGTTATTCTGATTATACTATGGTCACCACACCTAAAGACACAGTTCAGATTTTATATTTCAAGACATTTGTCAGCATGCTGTAAAAACACTCTTGTGTGTACACTGTAAAAATTGCTGTAAAATCTACAGTATTACTGGCAATTTAGGCTACAAGTGCACTGTAAATGAACACTGTAGTTTTACAGCACAATTGTAATTGTTAATTTACAGTGTACTTGTAAATTTTACACTATTATTGGCCAATTTTTTGACAAGTGCACTGTAAATTAACAATTACAACTGTGCTGTAGTTTTAATTGTTAATTTACAGTGCAATTGTAAATTTGACAGTATTACTGGCAATTTTGGTAATTTTTACAGCAATCTTTTACAGTGTAGGACTAGTTCCTTACACTTCTCATACAAATGCTGCATCCTAATTTGCATACTATCCATCCTAAATAGTATTCAAAATCAAAAATCATATGTGTCTCCAGTCAAATGTTGAAATGAGTTTTCAACATTTACCCAGATTCTTGGGCCTCAGACCCCTTTAAAACGTAGCCTGAAAACCAGAAGCCACATACAGTACACCAATATATCTATCAATATGAAAATAATAATTATTATCTGCTTAATTCTATATCAGTGCATCCCTGGTTATAATTAAACCACATGTGTAAGAGCAGTCTGGTAACACTTTAGTATGGGGACCAATTCTCACTTTTAATTAGTTACTTAGTAGATTGAATATTAGTTGTTTATTAGTAAATTTAGCATATTTGTGCCTTTTTCTACGTGACCGTATTCCAGTGTTTCCCAACCCTGTTCCTGGAGGCACACCAACAGTACATATATTGGACGTCTCCCTTATCTGACCCATTAACTTCAGGTTTTGGAGTCTCTTCTTATGTTCTGATGAGTTGATTGAGGTGTGTTTGATTAGAAAGAGGTTGAAAATGTGTACTGTTGGTGTGCCTTCAGGAACAGGGTTGGGAAACACTGCTGTATTCTATATGCCTTTATCCCCCACATCCCCAGGTGCCCCACATCTAAACGTAACTATTAAAAAGCAGTAAATTGGGAGTTTATCATGGCAAAAAAACAGATTTTTATCCCAATGTGAAGCAAAGTTTGCGAAAAAGTAAAAAAAAAGTCCTTATAAATAAAGAAAATGCAAATTAGGTGCATTTCCATCAAGTTGTTAGAGGGTCTGACTGTGGTATTGGTAACCTAGCAACCAACAGTAAACAAGGCAAGCATAATGGAGACAGCTGATTAGTTACATCGGTGTAATGCTTGCTACATCAGAGTTTATTCAGAAAATATGTTTCTATCAGTAACCCCTTCGCACAAGTCTTTCTTTTGTTTTTGCAAATAAAGATATTTTTATTTGATTTTATTTTATATTTCGTCACTGCTTTCTCATGCGATACTTCAAAATGAGTATTGGAAAGCCATCTATAATCCTCATACTAAAGTGTTACCAACAGTTTTCTAATCTTAAAGTTGAACTTTACTTCACTATGGTCAGCATTTGTCATATGTTAATTAACACAGAAACTGTAAAAAGCAAAAATCATATCTACAGTAATAAACCCACAATGGAAATCTATAGGATAAGACAATACATGGACATAAACATTTCAAAACAGAAAAAAATGCTTATAAGCCCTGTCTTTGTCTGCTACATAGTTAATTTATTCAATTTTACATAGAATTTTACATTTTTACAACACTCTTTTGTACTATTAGGTGATGAAAATATAAGATTGTCTGGAATGTCTTGAACCATAGACTTCCATTGTGCATGTCTGTTTTAAACAAGTCACAATTATTTTCTGCAGTAATCGGCAACATTTCACAAATGCTGTCAACAGATTCACTTGCGTTGAACCCGGAACATTCCTCCAACAGCTGTTTTGTATGATTTTCACAAGAAGTGTAAACAACACGCGTGAAGAATGTGACTTCTGTGTTTGTGAATGGTTAACAGAGCAGGCGAGACGTTTGCAGCTTGATCGGTCAGGTTTTGTAAACTTGCAGTCATGACAAAGAATGTTCATTAATAATTAAAAGCAAAATGTCAGTCTTAAATCGTGCACAAGAAGGCAGCTCACTCATTAAAGTGCTTAGTTCACTCTGTGTTTGACACATTTTATCTTTTTACTCAAAACTTTAGGATTGACCATATGCACAGAACGTTTTTAAGCCAGCCGAAAAAAGGATGGTGTGAATTTATGAATTTCATGAGGTCCCTTTAAAAGCACTGACAGTGCGATACTGTACTTATAAACAGAAAATATTATGTAAGCAAAAATTACTGGTACTTTTGTACCAAATCATTCATTCATTCATTTTCTTTTCGGCTTAGTCCCTTTATTAATCTGGGGTCCACAACGGAATGAACCGCCAACTTATACAGCATATGTTTTACGCAGCGGATGCCCTTCCAGCTGCAACCCATCACTGGGAAACATCCATACACAGTCATTCACACACATGCACTACGGAAAATTTAGCCCAATTCATTTTAAGGCAATTCATTGCCTTACCCAATTCACCTACAGCGCATGTCTTTGGACTTGTGGGGGAAATCAGAGCACCCGGAGGAAACCCACGCGAACACGGGGAGAACATGCAAACTCCACACAGAAATGCCAACTGACCCAGCCGAGGCTCGAACCAGCGACCTTCTTGCTGTGAGGCGATTGTGCTACCAACTGCACCACCGTGACGCCTTTTACCAAATCAATACTTAAATATTAAAGGGGACCTATTATGCCCCTTTTTACAAGATGTAAACTAAGTTTCTGATGTCCCTAGAAAGTATATGTGAAGTTTCAACTCAAAATAGAGCACAAATATATTTTGTAACTCTTTGAAACTGCCCTTTTTAGACTTTGATTTAAATTGTGCCATTTTGGTGACTGTCGCATTAAATTCAAATGAGATTGTGCTCTTTTTAAAAGTGGGTGGAGCTACAAATGCTTATGGAGACTACAGTGTTCATTTGTGCATCATAAAAGTCTATGTTTATAATGCCTCTTATTCGCTAACATGATCTTCAGCAGGTACGGTGTGGAAACTCTAATGGTGGACGCCTGCTTCTCACTCAGGGCTGTTTATGCTAACGAGGGAGAGATCATCACTAATGAGCAGAGCTTTCCCCCTCTGAAGACATGTACAAAGGAAGAATGTCAATCAAATTGTTTCTATGAAGTGTGATTATAAAATAAATTAATTATTTTTCATAGCCAGAGGCTGGCTATATTCACACACAATGCCACACATCTGCGTTTACACCCCTTATAAAAATGATTTTTGCATAATAGGTCCCCTTTAGGGCGTCACGGTGGCGCAGTGGGTAGCACGTTCGCCTCACAGCAAGAAGGTCGCTGGTTCGAGCCTCGGCTGGGTCAGTTGGCATTTCTGTGTGGAGTTTGCATGTTCTCCCCGTGTTCGCGTGGGTTTCCTCCGGGTGCTCCGGTTTCCCCTACAGTCCAAAGACATGCGCTATAGGTGAATTGGGTAGGCTAAATTGTCCGTAGTGTATGAGTGTGAATGAGTCTGTATGGAAGTTTCCCAGTGGTGGGTTGCGGCTGGAAGGGCATCCGCTGTGTAAAACATATGCTGGATAAGTTGGCGGTTTATTCCGCTGTGGCGACCCCAGATTAATAAAGGGACTAAGCCGAAAAGAAAATGAATGAATGAATGAAAGGCCCCCTTTAAAAACATCTTTGTAACCCAGTACACCTCTGATAGAGGTCTGCTTTGTGAAGAGCCTAAAACATTTTCATATCTAGTTATTTTTTTGCAGCATCGAGCATTGCAGCAAATCACAGACATGTTAATTTCAGGAATTTTTCAGGTATTGGCACTGAATACTGAATTTTTCAGATTCTATTCTATTTTATTTTATTCTATTCTATTCTAGACAGCTCTTCTTTAATGTAAAGATGTAGATCACCAATTTTGAACAAGGTTTAAAATGGCATGACAGTTCACCAGAAATGTCTTTTCTTACTTTCTAGTCCAAATATCTACAAATTATTTTACTTACCCCATGCACTGGCAGATTGTTGTGCTTGTTCTAAAGGGAAAACTCACTTAATTGTGACTTATTATATCCTTAAACAAAACAGTATTTTTTACTTGTCAAAAAATGCTTCTTGATTTAAGAATATGTAAATATTTGGACTAGAAACAAGACAAAAACTCTAAGTAAGAAAAAAAATTTTTGCATTACGTTTTGTACTGACATGACAGTTCAGCAGAAATGGCTTTTTTAACTTAAACTTAAACTTAAACATGTTTCTAGTCCAAATATCTAAAAATTATTTTCAAGAGTTCACACTTAGCTGATGATTGGTAATAAGCTTGTTTGGCATGCTGTCCCGGGAGGGAGCCCTGAGCTTATAAGATCCTCGAGCCCTGGGGCTCCCTCCCGTTAGCAGGGCGAGAGGGGAGTTTGAGCTCAGATAGATCTCAATGAATTCCCCTGACTTATTTCTGGCTAATGGCAGATATAGGGATGCCTAATGAGAGATAACGGCTTACTAAGAGCTTGACTATGATGCCAGTTTGGTGTGTTCAACTTAGGTTGCGAGTTTTTTGGACTGTGGGAGGAAACTGGAGGACCTGGGGGAAACCCACGTGAGCACAGGGAGAACAAGCAAACTCCACACAGAAATGTAGACTGGTTCAGTAGGGACTTTAACCAGTGACATTCTTGCTGTGAGGCAACAGTGCTAGTCACTGGGCTGCCGTGTCACCCAATCTAGAAAGGAGGGAGAGTAAGGTGGGGAGGGGAGATTCTTTAAGATGAAGATACTGAGATAAGAAACTCTGGTTATTTATAATAAGTTAGGAATCGTCTGATTGGTGAATCATGTGTTAGCTAATCCAGGACCAGCCGTGGACAATCATAAGCACGTGATCCTCTCGAAATTACTTTATAAATAAACTTCACTTACTTACCCCACTGCCAGATTATTGTGTTTGTTTTATGGAAAAAAACTCACGTAAGTTTTACTTGTCTAGAAAATGCTTTTGATTTAAGAATTCTTATATATATATATTTGGACAAGAAACAAGTCAAAACTAAGTAAGAATTTTTTTTTTTTTGCATTGCTTGCTTATTGAAATCTACATTAACCGTGCATAAGGTCAACTGAGTAAGGCTTTGGTAATTTGCACACACTCCAAACCAAGCGGTCCATTTCTACAGTCTGAATCTCTCAAGTTCAGACTGTTTTGTTCACCGAAACACCTGCTACGTTTTATCTCAAGTTTCTTTAATGTGTGTTTCAGTTCTGAACCAATGCTTATAGCCACTTCCTTATCAAACCGATCACACCAAGACCCAGTGGCCCATGTGCTCCTCCAGCCAGTGCTGTAGAGGCTGTAGATTGAGTGGTTCGGCCTCGGCGTACATTTGTACCAGCTGTTCATGGAGAATGGCGAGCAGAGGCAGGCTCACGCTGAGCAGCTCATACAGGAAGGCGTAATCGCCAGCATTGTCCATCAGGTGGACTCGAGCGGCCCATACTTTACCATGCAGCCAGCTACACACACGACGCGGCACAGCACACACAGTCTGGCTGACATGCAGCGGCCAGCGCAGGCTTCTCTTCACACAGGACAAGATACCTGCGGACTCGGCCTGGAGATGATCCTCAGGGCCCTCGGGAGTCCAGCTTGAGCCCCGGTGAGAGCCGTCATTGCACGTCTGGAAGAGAAATATTTCCCAGATGATGTTTAACAGAGCAAGGACATTTTTACAGTACTTCCTATAATATTTTTTCTTCTGAAGAAAGTCTTATTTGTTTTATTTCGGCTAGAATAAAAGCAGTTTTTCATTTTTTAAAAGCATTTTAAGGTCAATATTATTAGCCCCCTTAAGCAATATATTTTTTCACTGTCTACAGAACAAACCATCGCTATACACTGATTTGCCTAATTACCCTAATTAACCTAGTTAAGACTTTAAATGTCACTTTAAGCTGAATACTAGTGTCTTGAAAAATATCTAGTAAAACATTATGTACTGTCATCATGGCAAAGATAAAAGAAATCAGTTATTAGAAATCAGTTATTAAAACTATTATGTTTAGAAATGTGTTGAAAAAAAGATTTCTTTCTGTTAAACAGAAATTGGGGAAAACTATACAGGGGGGCTAATAATTCTGACTTCAACTCTAAGTATTGAGGAATTATAAGAAAGAGATGTGGAAGAAGTGTGTTTTTTTACCGTATGTAAAGTTTCTGTTCTCCCATTCTTCACTAAGAGTTTCCTTTGAGCAAAGTGGAGTTTGCAGTACAACTTTCCTACAGGAGAAGAAAGTAACCAAAAGTAGCCATTAGCCATAATACCTACAACTGGCTGTTACCTGCACTGTAAAAAAAATATCTCTTAATTAACAGTTTCTGTATTTTATGATTTACAATTTTCCATTTATTTATGGTTGTGAATTGAATTATGGGAGCTTGATCTTTGCTCTGTCGACTTTTGATATTGAAAATTCAACTCTACGGTTTAACAAAGTGACTTGTATTGACATTTTTATTAGTTTGAAGTAATATCATGTATAAGAAATAATATAAAGAGAGCTAAGTCTATAAAATAACAGTTTATTACAAGGTTTTGTAGCATACAACACCAACACAGACAATTTATCACTTTAAACTACTTAAAATGTTAATAAAAGTCACTTTTTCAACCTTTTCAAGGTTAAAAGTTGTTGTAAGAAAGAACAATGTGCCATAATGCAATTCAAAACCGTAAATAAATGGGGAAAAATAAAAACATGAATCACAAAATAGGACAAAAATCCTTGTGTTGCAAAAAATGTCATAAATATATCAAACATTAGTAATTATTTACTATTTTCACTGATAAAGATTTTCTTACCAGCATCAGTCCTGACCATTTAAATTACAGTACAGTTTCCATCTTAGATTTTTTTTATACACATCCCCCCGGAGTAAAAATCTATTGTATCATTTACTAAACGCTGTTTGCATATTACAGTCTTACGTGAAGCAATGATTAGAAACAACATTAATTATGATGCATTATATCAAATTAAAACCAACTCTGATTTATTAAGCTGGCAGTGTTTAAAATAAGATTTTTGAGATGAGGCTGAAATATTGCGATATCAATAAAAATGCTGTTAGAATACAGACAAAATGCTAAAGAAAAAAAGACACAGGGGTCAAATGAACATTATTTGACATCCAATTAAGAATAAAAATAAATACAATTGTTTTTGCTATTGTACTACAACCTCTAATCAGAAAAAGTTGGGACAGTATGGAAAAACGCAAATTAAAAAAGAAAGAAGTGATTTCTAAATTTACTTGCAGACAATACAACAAACATTATTTAATTTGTACCTTGTGATTTTTATTTTTAAATAAACACATATTCCAATTTTGGTTCTTGCAAAACATTTTAAAAAAAGTTGGAACAGTAAAGCATTTACCACTTTGTAATGTTGCCATTCCTTTTCACAACACTTAAAAGACGTTTAAGGACTGAAGACACCAATTGATGAAGTGTTTCAGGTGTAAATTTGTCCCATTCTTCCTGCAAACAAGTCTTAAGGTGGGCAACAGTACGGGGTCTTTGTTGTCACATTTTGTGCTTCAAAATGCACCACACATTCTCTATTGGAGACAGGTCAGGACTACAGGCAGGCCAGTCAAGTACCTGTATATTTTATTATGTTATGCACTGTTGAAAATGAAATATCCAAATGTCTTCCTATCTTTCTTTGAGGAACATTGTTTTTAAACATTTAAATAATTTTCTAACATTTCAATAAAAACTGGCGATCCTCGGCCCATCTTTGCTCCTAAAGGACTAGACCTTTTTTTGGATGCTGCTTTTGTACCAAATCATAATTACAATCACCTGTTGACATCACCTGTCATGTGTTGCAGGTCTGAATGACAGGAAAGGATGTATATTTACAAATGAAGTTAAGTTGAGCAGACAAAACATGAAATATTTTGTGTTCATATTGTCTGCAATGAAATACAAGTCAAAGTACATTTGAAAATCACCTCATTCTTATTTAGTTTTCCATACTGTCCCAACTTTTTCTGATTTGGGGTTGTACAATGTAAGTATACTTCAGTATTTAAGTGTATTGAATAGTCTGCATACGTTGAGCATGACAAATCTCATCACCAAAATAGTATCTTATCAAAAGCAGTTCAGTACCTTCCTCAGAATGGAAGCAGTGTCCTCCCTGACGCAGCGGAGCTTTGCAGGTCTCACAGCGGAAACACTCCCTGTGGAAGTGAAATCCTTCTGCGCTGAGTCTCTCCACCACAAACACACGCTTCTTACAGGCATGACACACATCGCCCAGACTCTGAGGAAACTCTCTCTTTATGGAGGGCTAGGGAGATAAAAAACAACAGGTCAAGATATGTTATTAATATTTAGTGCATGCTGAAAATAAATCTGTGAATAACTAACGATTCATTACTGTATTCACATTGACAGCACCATTTATCTTGCTGTATATGCATTTACAGTATTGTATGTATATCTTTACTTAGGGCTGGGCGATATGGCAAAAATGCAACCTCGATAATTATTTTCCATATTGTACAATGACGAAATATATTTCGAATAAGTTGTTAATGCCTCCAGATTTAAAAGAGTACCCCAACAATGACTGAAGCCACAAAAATTAGAGGGTCCATTAAATGGCATAACATATTTTCGGTAATATCAACACACTTTAGATTCTCATTGTTGCACATTTCTGCTGTGTGATTGGCTCTTAGATCAATAAGGAGTAAAAAAGTCCAGAGCTTCTCATTGTTATTGACATAAATTTTATCGCGATTTGATATAATATCGTTTATTGGCAACATCACAATGCAACTTTAAAATACAGTAACATACCGCATAACTGTCCTACAGTAAAATACAGTTCATATTACAGTTAAATACTGTGTTATTTACAGCTTAAGACAGGTTACTTTAGGAATATGATACAACCATGCTACTATTTTTCCAGTACATAGTATGCACAAAACACCACAAATATGCAGTACAGTAATGTCTTCAACAATGCATTATGCTTTCTGTTTTTTATCTATTTTTGTATTGGAATTAACAACCATATTTATTCATGAAACACCACAAGCCAAATGAAGGTAATGTGACATTTTTAAATGCTGCATATTTCTTCACAAATTTTAAATAACCACAGGGCAGTTTATAGTATCTAATGTACAATATTATCTAATATATTCAACTGTAGGACCATGGTAACATTTTTTGAGTCTGGAAGTAAGAAAATCATACAGGTTTAGAACACAATAATCAGGATTGTGCATGCTTGTGACCCTGAAGCACAAAACCAGTCACTCTTACCAAACACGGGTATACTTTTGAGGATAATATGGGTCAAAATGATACATTTTTTTGCTTTATGCCATGTTCCATGATGACATTTTGTAAATTTGTAGCTGTAAATATATATAAACTCAATTTTTGATTAGTAATGTGTAAAGTTTAAAGGAGATTTTATATATTTATTTAGATTAAACCTCAGAATCCAGATATTCAAATAGCTGTATCTCGGCCAAATATTGTCCTATCCTAACAAAGAATACATCAATGGAAATCTTATTTCTTCAGCTGTGTAGTTCTACATGTTCACTCGAAAAATTTGTTTGCTGCTTGTTTAAACTACTTATATAAAATGAGTTGAAACAACACAATTCTCAAGTTTTTTTTGGGGACAACTTGATTGTTTTATGTTCAATTCATTTAAATTTGTCAAAAAAAAACCAATTAAGTTAACTTAATTGATTTGTGTTGGGACAACATAAAGGAATTGTGAGGAACCCAGCATTTTGTTTACAGTGCATAATTCAAAATGTTCAATTATATACATTTTTTGTTTGGTCCAGGGTCACATATTTGTTTCCAGATAAAAATAAAAAAACACACACTGAACTGACAGCTGATCTGTGGCTTACCGGAGTGCCAGAGCTGCTTGTCTGTGGTCTATGATCATTTTCATACAGGGTAACCAGAGTGTCGGCTCTAGCACCCACTACCAGAGACACTTTGCCTACTGTGCGCTAGCAGCCAATGAAAGAGAATGACAGAAAATAGAGAAAAGAGAATGAAATAGAGGAATAAAGCAATAAGGCAGAGCACGAGAGAACATGCAGGAAAATAAAATCTGACAGAAAATAATTCAAAATCAATCAATCCAGAGGTTTTGAAAGAAAGAATGTATTGATACAGTTCAATTCAATTCAATTCAATTCATGTTTATGTATATAGCGCTTTTCACAATATAGATTGTGTCAAAGCAGCTTAACATAGTTCTAGTAGAGTCCAGATTTCAGAGTTGAAGTTCAGTGTAGTTTAGTTCAGTGTGGTTTAAATTTCACTGCTGAAAGTTCAAACACTGTAGAGCAAAAAGTTGAAGTCAGAATTATTAGCCCTTCTGTATATTTTTCCCCCAATTTTTGTTTAACGGAGAGACATTTTTTTTAACACATTTCTAAACATAATAGTTTTAACAACTAATTTCTAATAACTGAGTTCTTTTATCTTTGCCATGATGACAGTACATAATATTTTACTAGATATTTTTCAAGACACTAGTATTCAGCTTAAAGTGAAATTTAACGGCTTAAGTAGGTTATGTTAGGATAATTAGGCAAGTCATTGTATAACAGTGGTTTGTTCTGTAGACAATTGAAAAAAAAAATTGCTTAAGGGGGCTAATAATATTGACCTTAAAATTAGCCGTGTTGCCTCTATGGCATTAAAAAATTTGCAACACAAACTAACCGGTATAATCTTGCGTGTCAACAATACATCGTATTTGGTATCTCATGTTGCAAATCCAATGACATCGATACCGACAATTTTCCCTGACCAATCAGTGATCAGCAGTGTTTATTGACCTTATTCTGCAATGCGGAAGTGTGCTTGTTTTTGCGATTGTTTTACAACATCCGATTCAGTTGCCTATGGAAGAAATTACTAGGAATAATAAATGTCAGAAAATGGTCAAACTACTTGCTCTACAAACAAGTGTGTTCATGACTTCCACATAAAAATAAGGATAATATAATAAGAAAATATCAGTTTGCGACATCAAGAAGTTTAATGATGTCTTTAACATCTAGAAATCAATGGTAGAGTCAATGGAACATTTTTCACTTTTCTTTAATTACAAATACAGCTATTTTTTTTGTTTTTATTATTATTTTCTGCTATATTGACCTTATTTTCAAATGCAGAAGTGTGCTCATTTTTGCGATTGTTTTACAACATCCGATTCAGTCGCCTATGGGAGAAATGACTAGGAATAATAAACGTCAGAAAATGGTCAAACTACTTGCTCTACAAACAAGTGTGTTCATGACTTCCACATAAAAAGAAGGATAATATAATAAGAAAATATCAGTTTGCGACGTCAAGAAGCTTAACGATCTGTTTTTAACATCTAAAAATCAATCGAAGATTCAATGGAAGATTTTTCACTTTTCTTTAATTCCAAAGACAGCAATTGCCTTTTTTTTGTTTTTATTATTATTTTCTGCTATATTGACCTTATTCTGCAATGCAGAAGTGCGCTCATTTTTGCGATTGTTTTACAACATCCGATTCAGTTGCCTATAGGAGAAATGACTAGGAATAATAAACGGCAGAAAACGGTCAAACTACTTGCTCTACAATCAAGTGTGTTCATGACTTCCACATAAAAAATATAATATTATAATAGTATGGACATATCAGTTTGCAACATGAACCAGCATAACGAGCTGTTTTTAATGTCTAAATAACAATGGAAGTGAATGAGACTAGAAGTCTTGAGCCAAAAAGATTCCAACGGCTGTGTCCGCTCATGTGTTAAGAATAAGGTCAATACCTATTCGGTAACAGTATGGCTCACTTGGAACCTCTCCAGAGGTGGTACTAAAAAACTGAATTACTAGGCAGAAGGTATGGAACTCAGTGGAAAAGCCCTAAAAATTAAAACCATGCAGCATGCAGTAAAAAAAAAAAAAAACACCTTTATATCATCATAGTACCAAAAGACAGATGATAAATCCCCTTTAAGTAGTTTTTACATAAACCTGGTTTGTCTCTATAACATGTAGGAGTCTCAGCTGGTTTGGAACAGAGCCCATGCCTTTCTGCTCACAATGAGAACTGTCAGTCAAATCTGAGATACTTTTAAAGGCAACCTTTAAAACCTGACCAACTCCTACATTGAGTAGATTATATAATGATCTAATCACTCTAAAGTGTTCAGTAGGTGGAGCTTGAGATTCAGATCAAGCATCTGGCAAGGGAAGAGAGGATGTCTGGAATGCTCTCGCTCTCTCCTTATGGTCAGTTGGATTTTAGAGATTCTTACAGCCAAGTGTGTGTCTGTGTGTGCATGTTTTTGTGACATATCAGGACACAAATGTCTATGTCTAAATGTCTACAAGGAGATTATGAATTTTAAAGACATTACTGATGTCCACATTTTCCAAAGGGCTTAAAATCATACAGAATGTGTTTTTTTAGGGTAGGGTTAGGTTTAGGGTTGGGGTAGGGCAATAGAAAATAGAGTTTGTACAGTATAAAAACAATAGAAACCTATGGAATGTTGCCACAACTCACAAAAACAAACCTGTGTGTGTGTACTTGTTTTTATATCTCGGTGGGGACTTGAATACACATCTGAATAACTGAATACACACAGACTCATGGGGACTTGTGTAACCGTGGGGACCAAAATTGAGGACCCATTGGTAAACATGCTTATAAATCACACAGAATGAGTTGTTTTAGGTTAGGGTTGGGTTTAGGGTTGGGAAAGGGCAATAGAAAGTACAGTTTGTACAGTATAAAAAACAATGGAAACCTATGGAATGTTGCCACAATCCACAAAAACAAACCTGTGTGGTGTACTTGTTTTTATATGTGAATACACACCTGAATACCTGAATACACACAGACTCATGGGCACTTGTGTCACTGTGGCGACCAAAATTGATGTCCCCATGTGTAAACATGCTTATAAATCACACAGAATTAAGTATCTTGATATGTAAAAATGACTTCAGGGGTAGGTTTGGGGTAGGGGGACAGAATATATGGTTTGTATAGTAGAAATATCATTACGACAATGAGAGTCCCCGCTAGGATATAGGAACAAGTCTGTGTGTGTGTGTGTTTGTTTTACTGACATGTTCTCAGTACAGAGCCAACCATGTGCAGACAGACAGCCCATCAAGGAGAGTTGCCGCATTGATCAGAGCTCTACATTAAACATGCCAACAACAGTCTCATAGAAAGACTCATTCCAGAAAGAATGTGTACGTCATGTGAGTCCTGGAAGACTGAAAATAATCTTCAGTCCACTGATATGGTCATGTACCTGTTTAGTAGCACTCAAGTCTCCATCTGATTGAGGAACGTCTGTTTTTCTCACAGTAAAGGATGTTGTGCTACTGCTGCTGTCAGACTGAAAATGTAGATTTGAGAGTATACTGAAGCAAATGTTGGGAACTTTTTAAGACTAGGTTAGAGAATAGTTTACCCAAAGATTACAATTATATCCTAATTTACTCATCCCATTGTTGTTTCAAACCTGCATGACTTTTTCCCCCAAAAATAGCAAAATATAGCTGCAAGCAGCAATAAAAGCAACACAGGCTCATTGTGAAAACGTACCCCCGTATACATTTCTGGAGAGCACGAATTATGTAGCCAGAAGTACGTATGGCTGCATTTCATCTTTAAAATGAACACTACAGGGCGGTATGACTTGGCTTCTGCTGACGGCTTGCCTCTGTGTGGACGGCTTTTCCGCTGTTACCAGTTTGCCCAGTGGCTCGCCATGTATGTCGGCGGACTTGAGACGCAGAGAGGAGTTGACCGCAACGATGGGGTTCGAGTCTGGCGAAGAATGGTTCCAGAAAGTGGGTAAGGCAAAAAATAAAATAAACAAGTAAATAACAGGGTGAGAACTTGGTAAGATCTGAAACATGGAAAAAATCAGGCTGCCGTGAGGGCATTTCTTTTTCTGGATTGCTTTTGAAAACACTATCGGTTGGGTTAAGGGAAGGGGGTGGGCGGGCCAATCAGTGCTTTTGAAAACACTATCGGTTGGGTTTAGGGAAGTGGGTGGGCGGGTCAATCTGTGCTTTTGAAAACACTATCGGTTGGGTTTAGGGAAGGGGGTGGGCGGGTCAATCTGTGCTTTTGAAAACACTATCGGTTGGGTTTAGGGAAGTGGGTGGGCGGGTCAATCTGTACTTTTGAAAACACTATCGGTTGGGTTTAGGGAAGTGGGTGGGCGGGTAAATCTGTGCTTTTTAAAACACTTTCGGTTGGGTTTAGGGAAGGGGGGGTTATTGGTCAGTCGGTAGGTCAGTCAGTTAGTCAGTCAGTCGACAGCGGCCTCTGGTGGATTTACGTGAGAAGAGCTGGGGTGAATGGCACTTGCGAGAGAAATTTGAGATTTGAAAAAGCGTACACAGTAACCTCTGGTGGATTCACGAAAACAAAAACTGCAAAAAAAAACATATCTCCTGGGATGTATTTTGCGCTGTCCAGAAATGTATGCAGGGGTACGTATCAATAATGAGCCTGGGTTGAATGAAAGGCACAATATATAATATTCACCACTAGAGGGCGCATATTCACAACAAACAAAGGTGTAGTTTGATGACGCCGTAACTGAGTGTGGAATCATGAGAGTTGTGGTCTTCATTACATCCTATAAATCATTTTCATGGATGAGCTAAAGTATTCAACACTTTTTATCATGTCAAACCAGAAGTTGAGGGTCTGTGACGTCATTAGCATGAAAACACAGGTAACTGTCTGTGCCACTAGTTGAAATAGCTTATTTCTCTGGATTTGAACATTCATCACTGAATCATTTGGCATAATGTAAGAACACAAGTCAGCAAAATATATAAAACTGTTCTAGTGGTTTTTGGATATATAAATGAAAAAAAAAAAAAAATCACACACTTTGTGCCTTTAAGGGACCAAGTCCATTTATATATAACCAAAATTTAGCAAGCAAAACAGAGAATAAGAACACTGAAAATCTCGTTCCCATATTCAACTTGCCATTCAGCATTAAAGGGGACCTATTATGCAAAAAACACTTTTATAAGGGGTTTAAACACAGTTGTGTGGCAATAGTCTGTGAATATAACCAGCTTCTAATGCTAAGAATGTATTAAGTTTATTTTTTATAATCACACTTGATAAAAACAGTCTACAGAAACACTTTGACTGACATTCTGCCTTTTGTACGTGTAATCAGAGGGGGAAAGCCCCGCCCATTAGTGACGATCTCTCCCTCATTAGCATAGGACGTTAGTCTTGTTTTTGAATCTGCCACTATGCTGACACATAGGCATCTGTAGCTCCGCCCTCTTTTGAAATGAGCACAATCTCATTTGAATTTAAAGCGACAGTCACCAAAACAGAACAATTAGGATCAAAGTCCATATTATTAGTTATAAAACATTATTTTTAGCTGAAACTTACACAGACTTATTTTACGTTTTGTAAAATGGGGCATAATAGGTCTCCTTTAAATTATGCCATGTGGAATTTTTCTTCTGTACAAGGAACAATATACAGGTTTGAAACAGCATGATGGTGAGTAAACAACTATTGCATTTAATTTATGGGTGAATGTTTCATTTTCAATAAATCACTCACCATTTGAGAGCTACTTTCTGATTCTCTTTGCCTATGTATGCCACTGCGTGTTTCAGACTTTGACTTACTGCTTAAAAAAACATGCAAATAGAGTGAACGAGTGTGTTGATAATACATAACTCCGAAAGAACTATTGTTGAAGAAGATGCAATCGCTTCTTTACCTTAATGAGAAAGCAGAAGAGAAGGAAAAGGAAAGGTGAAGAGGAGCAGTCCATTCTGGGATGGGGTGAAATATTATGGAGTTAGAAAGATGGTGGACAGTGGAAGAACTGGTCTGTTCGGAGCAGAGATGGAGAGACAGATTAGGCAACAGGGAAATATGATGTGTTTCATGATGGTATGTTAGGCAGAACAGCTTTTAATGGCATGCTAAATATGAAGATATTTCAAGCACTCTCGTGTTTTTCAAAGGATTAATTGGTACTTTTGCAACACAAAAGCTTAGTTACTAATGCATGAAAATACCTGAATTTTTTGCAGAACTTTTGGTTTACCATAATACAGTTGAAGTCAGAATTATAAGCCCCCCTGCATATTTGTTCCCCCAATTTTTGTTTATTCATTCATTCATTCATTCATTTTCTTTTCGGCTTAGTCCCTTTATTAATCTGGGGTCGCCACAGCGGAAACCGCCAACTTATCCAGCATATGTTTTACGCAGCGGATGCTGCCCTTGCAGCTGCAACCCATCACTGGGAAACATCCATACACACTTATTCACACACATACACTACGGACAATTTTAGCTTACCCAATTCACCTATACTAAATGTTTTTGGACTTGTGGGGGGAAACCGGAGCACCCGGAGAAAATCAATGTCATTTAATAAACAAACAACGAAGATCCAAAAAACACAAGGAGACAGGCAAGGTACAAAAACTGACAAGAACAGAAAGTGCAAAAACTATAAGCACAAAAGTGAATCAAACAAAAGCTCAACAGGAATCCTAAAACATAGAGACGATACCAAACCAAACAAACCGGACCACAAAATAAAGCAGTACAGAGCAAAACAGAACAGTGCAAAAATCCAAAGGCAAACTAACACAACATAACAGGGCTTATAAAGACAGAACCAATTAGACAATAAGGAACAGCTGGAAACAAGGAGCGATCACGTAAACAGGGATACCAAAACAAGAGTTATGCTGCGTCCCAATTCGCATACTATCCATCCAAAATAGTATTTGAAAATAGAATTAGTATGTCCCAAATCGTAGTATGTTGAAAAGAGTATGCCAAAGGTTCCTGGATGGTTTACTATTTCCAGTAAAAATCTGAGAACCGTCCATACTCTAACCACTGATATTGCCCACAATACCTTGCACGATGGACGTGAATTCGATTAGAACTACAAACGCAGGTGAAAAGTGTAAATAAACTACAAACATGATGGACGCGCGAGACCAACCGTCAAGTAGAGAGGCTTCTATAAAGATGTTTGTATGACTGTTAATTAATATCTAGCCAACTGGAACATGTTTCAGTCGCGTTTTCTGTGTTATATTGAATCTGCAACAGCAATACTGAACTTATATAAAAGACATGTTTGGACATTAACGTCTGAATGCATAATTATCCAAAGACCTGAGGAGATTTCTCTGCATGAAAGACTCATGAATGGGAGATTATCCTGCTACTGCTTCTCCAATAAGGTAGGAAATTAAATATGAAAGAAATGTGGATGTGTCGAGATGACTGACAGGGGACGTAACTAAGCAACATAACGATCTGTTAAGGAGAAAGTAGTATGTCCCAAAGCTTGCATACTCTTCTGTTACACTCTCAAAAGTATATATTTTTCCTTCACAAAAAAAGTACATACTTTTAGGGCGTAGAGTAAGTATACGAATTGGGACGCAGCGCTAGTGCCCTTGAAGACCACATGAGGGCACTGCAGCAGGTGTGACAGGCCACTTGGAAATAAAACAAATACGACTTTCTCCAGAAGAAAAAATATTATAGGAAATACTGTGAAAAATTCCTTGCTCTGTTAAACATCATTTGTGAAATATTTGAAAAGGAAAAGAAAATTCACAGGAGGGCTAATAATTTTGACTTCAACTGTATGTAGTGGATTAACAAAAAATTATATTTACATATTTAAAAGGCATGGTATAAACGTGCAACAAAATCATTAAAACAAAAGAAAAACCTAAAAATAAAAGCCAATTCAATATATTAAGAAAGAAATATGATAGTTTCCTTCATGATACTAAAACAACACCAATTAACATTTTTTCCCCCAAAGTAGATATACTTCACACACAGCAAGTAATCATTTTTACAGTGGAAAAATCCACTTGCCAAACCATGAAATAAGAAACATGCACTGTCTGACGTGCAAACATGTTGATTTAGCTTTACAAATATGTTTAGAGCAGGAAGTTTAGATTCTGCTGTGATACCTTATCATAGACTTTAACGTTTGTGTTTTCCTCGGACTGAAGGATCTCGGTTTTGCTAAAATGAGACGTTCTGTGATTGCTTAACTGAAACAAAAAATTAAAGCCCATTAAAGTCCACATGAACCGGATGCTGCGACCAGTTTTTTTCGCATTGTGACGCAGAGAAACGGAATATTAAATGAGAAAAAACAGTAGGCGTGGCTTGTTTTTTCTACTGCGAGCTGATTGGATGTATTAAAGTAGGCATTTCATTCAGAAAGAGCGGGTTTTAGAGGAGTTATTACACCCTAACAAACACCTCCTCCTCCTCACCATTTCTGTTTGTTGTCAAAACTGACAGCTGGAGGGGTGTGGTTAAGTATGTTAGCCACGCCCAATACCTCAGACAGACGAAATCTGAGAATTTAACTGAAAAAAACAGGAAGTGGATTTTCAGATTTCAATTAAAGATTACAAGAGTGAACAATAGATTTTTTTCTTAATGACATGCTCAGATGAATTGTTCACCACAAAAATAAAAAAGTGAGCTAACCAAATGTATGTAACCAAATGTACCAGTATGGTTAGTTTTGATTTTATTTGTACTTTAAATACATCATCAGGGTGTACTCCACGCATACAATAATCATTACTAAACTACAATTAATCTGAATATTGACGTACTTAGCTAAACAGTGAGAGAGAACACTCACCAGATGGGACGTGTTTACTGTATCGGCCTGTTTGAAATGCTGCTCATGTAACGGTTTGGGTTTTAACACCTTATAAATGGATGCAGATGGAAGATGAGAAAAGGAAAGAATTAGGAAGACTGAAACAGGTTTGCTCTTACCTGCTGGATTGGAAAAGATGGACAGGAAGAAAAGAGAGGAGGAGGACAGGAAGCAGCAGTGCATTGTGGGAGATGATATGAAGTGGCGGTCAGTGGATTGGGAGAAGGGAGATAGACAGAAGAAGCATGAGGCTGCACAGACAAATGTGGAACACGCTGAAAAAAAATGATTAATTGGATTTACAAAATTGTTTTAAGGTAAGTGGTTGCAAACAAATTAAATGTAGTGTTCAACTTGTTCAACTTAATTTGTTTGTTTAAATTCAGCCCATATCAATTGTTTGCAACCACTTACCTTAAAAAATGTAGTAACATCCAATGAATCATTTTTTTCAGTGCAGTGGCAGAACAAATGACTGGAAGAAGATCTTTGAGATGATACTTTCATCAGAGTGTTTAAGATTTTGGCTTCCCTTGATAGACATGGTTTTTCATTATAAAAATCAGACTTGCATTTCTCTATGCATATTTTACAGACAGCAATCCTGTCAATCATATTGTGTCTTGGGTATATTGGAGGAGCGTTAAAAAAGGATTTTTTCATTGTACCTGTGTTTTCACTTACGTCACAGTTGTGTTAGTTATCGTATGGATTTATGAATATACTAGAAAGATTGCATTGCATGACAATGTACTACTGAATACACAATTCTGCTTATTTACTGTAAAAAAAATAAAACTGTAAAATATACGATAACAAAATGGTAGCTGTGGTTTCCAGAACAGTTAAAATTATGATAGAAACCATAAAAGAATTGTAAAAATTTTTAATGAAACGTATATATATTTTTAATATTTTAAAATAGTATCATTAATTTATTCTTTCATTCATTCATTTTCTTTTCGGCTTAGTCCCTTTATTAATCTAGGGTCGCCACAGCGGAATGAACCGCCAACTTATCCAGCATATGTTTTACGCAGCGGATGCCCTTCCAGCTGCAACCCATCACTGGGAAACACCCATACACTCTCATTCACACACATACACTACGGACAATTTAGTTTACCCAATTCACCTATAGCGCATGTCTTTGGACTTGTGGGGGAAACCGGAGCACCCGGAGGAAATCCACGCGAACACGGGGAGAACATGCAAACTCCACACAGAAATGCCAACTGGCCCAGCCGAGGCTCGAACCAGCGACCTTCTTGCTGTGAGGCGACAGCGATACCCACTGCGCCACCGCATGCCCTCATTAATTTATGTTTAGGTTAATATAAATATTACAAAAAAGAACATATTTAGACCAAAAATATTGGAAATTTTTATTTTTTTTTTGTGTTTATTTTTTTATATTATTGACCTATATATACACACATCTGTGTGTGTGTGTGTGTGTGTGTGTGTGTGTGTGTGTGTGTGTGTGTGTGTGTGTGTGTGTGTGTGTGTGTGTGTTTAATCCCATATATGTGAAAAAGAAAACATATTTTTTTCTATGAAACTAAAGATAAAAAAATTTTCATCTGAAAATTTTGCTCAGCACCTGCAGTAATCTTTTCGCTGATTCTCTCTTCTCTTCATGAAGCTGCATGTCTAACAGCACATTCTGAGATTTATCCATCTTCTTGTGGAAGAGCAGAAAACAAAGACATGAAATGATAATGATCCATTAAAGACTGTTAAATGAGAAAACAGAATTAGCCGTGTTAAATTGTATTAGCAATGGAAAGAACATCATGTATAAGTAATGGCAGGCAGTGTCAGAGGACAGAACACAAGATTAGACGAGGACATGGGAGAGAGCAATGATGCATTCTGGGATTGGGTGTGGTGGGGTTAAATGTGGAGATAGACTGCAAGGTCAGACAGCAGAGGAGTCCGTTTGGCCAGAACATAACTTCAACATTCAGTATGAACCAAGAAAACTGGATTACAGGAAAGAAAAATTTATTACTCAGACGTTGCTCTTGTATAGCTCAGGAGGCCTAATTGAGTAAAGAACTTTATCCTGGGCTCTTCCATTTGCTCCTAATTTCAGTTGCCTTTATGTGAAACAACTGATATATAAAATATAGCTCATTCATGTTTTTCTCTACTATGGATTCATATAGAAAACCATTGCTTTGGGCAAAGGTAACCAGCAATAGTATTATGTAACTGACTTTCCTTAAGGAAAATATAAATATTAAACATTCAGATTTAGCAGTTGTTGGGAGGTTCACTGGAGGACTGTTCAACACATGTTACTCGCTCTCTGGAAGGTTTTCAAAAGCTAAATATACTCAAATGGTTCAAGGAAATTACAAGGAGCAACGTCTGGCCCACATTTTAATGACGGACGACGAAATCCAGAACATGCTTGTTACAGTAAAGAAAGAGAGATGCACACATTTTTGCATATGTTGCTTTTTATTTTTAATTTCATTTAGTAAACTAGTGAGGAAGTGTTTCTGTGGGCCAGTCTGTATATATATATTTCTGTGAATCATATAGAAGCATGGAGGCGGCATGGTGGCTCAGTGGTTAGCACTGTTGCCTTACAGCAAGAAGGTTGCTGGTTCGAGTCCCGGCTGGGTCAGGTGGCATTTCTGTGTGGAGTTTACATGTTCTCGCGTGGGTTTACTCCGGGTGCTCCGGTTTCCCCCGCAGTCCAAAGACATGTGCTATAAGTGAATTGGGTAAGCAAAATTGGCCATAGTGTATGAGTGTGTGTGTGAATGTGTGCGGTTGTGGCTGGAAGGGCATCCGCTGTGTAAAACATATGCCCCTGATAAATAAGGGACTAAGCCGAAGGAAAATGAATGAATATAGAAGCATGATTTTATTTGTAACTCAGAATATTTGATTTTTATTTAATCAAGACACATTCACATTTGGTACATACAATTATAGTCTTTAAATTAAGCAAGTTTATGTATAAATCAAGGCAACAAAATGTTTTGGCAGTAGGATCAAAAATCAGCAGTTCATGATTTTCTTCACTCATTGGCTAATATTAGTTCTAGTTTTAAATAACAGTTTTTAAATTTGTATTTCTATTTTTTTTTTTTGCTTTTCAAGCAAAATGTGTCTTGATTTACTGTTAAACCAGAAAAAAATACTCATGAGTGTCAATTAATTAATATAATTTGGGAAATATTTGAAAAAAAAAAAAACTTACAGGAGGGCAAATCATTTTGACTTCAACTGTATTCTGAAACAATAAGTGGAATTTATTTATGAATAAATGTTTCATTAAGAAGACTTTTCTTAGCTCAGTCTTAAGGAAGTGGACAGAACATAATAATGAAATGTCAAAAGTGCTGTAATTAAGGCATTCTATGAAATGGATGCATTTAGTGTCTTGATTTACTGTAAAACCAGACAAAAATTGAGTTCAGACTCAATATTTTTGTCTGTCAGTGTAAAATTATGAGATTTTTACTTCAAAATTCTGTGTTGGATAAAATAAAAGAAAAAATATAAATAAATAAATAAATTATATAGACTGATAAAAAATATATCAGACTGCACATTGCTTCTTGACCAATCATCGTTTGCCATCTTGTCAACAAATGTCTATTGTAATAACATCTGAAATTCCTACAATAAAAAGTATGTTATATATTTTTAGATTGCTTTTTAGTGCCACTAGTTAGCATAGTTATTAGCTTAGTTGGCTTTAGTCCTCACACATTATTTCCATCACCCTGTGTTAATGGGAATTTTGCATGAGCAACGAGTGATTAAAGGGGCAATTATTGAATAAAAATGCCTTATTTAGAAAAGAAAAAAAGTTTTTATTCTCACTTGAGGTGGTTTTAGACCGATTGTCTCGAATGTGTTAATGTGAATAATGGAAGACTGAAATGCATATGTTGAATAAACTCTGTGTATCTAACATTACAGCCAAGAGACCAGTCAGATGTCTCCATTATAATTGTTTTGCTTACTGTTGGTTGTTAGGTTACCAATACTACAGTCAGCCACTTTAAAGTCTGTGTGAACCGGAAGTTGCTTCAGTATGTTGATGTATTTCCAACTGAAATGAAAATTGAGTAGGGGGCGGAGCTTTCTTTTTGCGCATCATTCCCTCATAGCAAACTAATGGTAAAAGGGGTGTGGTTAAGAATATTTTGGAGCTGCCAAACTGACATCAACAGAGAAAGACCATCACTCCAAATGGGCAAGTGAATGGTCAGAATTTGATTAAAGATTACCAATTTTTTTTCAGTGGCCTTTTTTTCAGTTAACTTGCACGGAGTTTCCCAGCACGATGCTGGGTTGCGGCTGGAAGGGCATCAGCTGCGTAAAACATATGCCAGAGTAGTTGGCTGTTCATTCCGCTGTGGCAACCCCTAATAAATCAGGGACTAAGCCGGACAGTAAGTAAAAACTAAGAAAAATGAATGAATGAATGAACTTGCATGGATTAACTGTGATTAACCTAAAATGTAACAATGTCATTCATTCATTTATTCATTTTCCTTCAGCTTTGTCCCTTTATTCATCAGGGGTTACTACAGCGGAATGAACCGCCAACTTATCCAGCATATGTTTTACACAGCGGACGCCCTTCCAGCTGCAACCCAATACTGGGTAACCCATACACACTCATTCACACTCATACACTACGGCCAATTTAGTTTATTCAATTCACCTAAAGCGCATGTCTTTGGACTGTGGGGGAAAACGAAGCACCTGGAGGAAACCCACGTGAACACGGGGAGAACATGCAAACTCCACACAGAAATGCCAACTGACCCAGCCGGGGCTCGAACCAGCGACCTTCTTGCAGTGAGGCGACAGCGCAACCCACTGCGCCACTGTGCCACCCAAAGTAACAATGTTCACTAGAAATTTTGATTTCACACAGACTTAAACAACTTGGAAAAAAATGCACCTATTTGGGAATTTTTTTTCTTTTTTTGCACTTTGACAAAATTCGCTTTACATTAGGATGAAAACTCATAATTTTTCACGGTGTGGGAAATATAACTGCATAAAGAGCGGGGATGTCTGAACTGATGGATTCTCCTTATGCGTGCAGTAAAAAAAAGAAAAGAAGCTTTTTCTCCGGGCCGAGAGATCAATTAAAACTCCTACAGGCCCTCTGAGCGTCCCAGCTCCCTTTATAGGACCAAAAGAGCCACGCAAAAGTCTTGATCCTTCTCACATTCCAGCTGAAGCTCATAAAAGATTTGCGAAAACATTTATTTCAAATAGAACAACCAAATAGCACCTAATATGTTTTCACTGGCCTGGAAGCTTCGTGAGTTATGATTCCGCTGGTATTCATTGACTTTATTTACTCTTTTGAAGTCTGACCGTATTCGAGTATGTCCTCAGTTGACCCACATCTGTTGTGCTGGAGAGATTATTACCCAATTATGATGGCGCAGGGGCGTAGGGAATGAATTACTCAGTATGCGATGATATCTGCAAAGACTGCAGGTGCATGAAATGATGCTCAGTGATCAGAAGCGCAGCACATGCAACAGCAGCTGAGTGAGGAAAGCCTATATAGTCACCTGATCAGGAGCGGAGGCCTCGCCAGAGAACAGAGCGCTCAAATGCACAGCCTTCTCCTTTATGCTTTTTTTGTGAAACTCCCTGGCCTTTTGAGTCTGGGCTTTCCTCTGAGTGAGGCCAGCAGAAAGAGAAAGAGCAAGAAAAAAAAAGTAGAAGAGAAGAAAGACTTCAGGAAAATTGTTGTTAGATCCATATCTGCTAATCTGTTTGACATTTAGTTACTTATAATTAGGGCTATCAATAGAATTGCAATAATTATCGTTATTTTTTTTATTTCGCCAACTTGCTTAAACACAGATTTTGAGTTTGCCTCTAAATAGACATATTTTGAAACAATAAGCAAAGTAGAATTTATTTATAAATAAATGTTGCATTAAGAAGATTTTTCTTAGCTCAGTCTTAAGGAAGTGTGTGGAATGATGCTGTTGTATTTTCAGTTGCATTTTCAATATGTGGACACATAAATTGTGACATAATCCAAATGCAATTCACGCATTCACAGTTTTACCACTACGGCAAGGTTATTATAGTTAATTAAAAAACCAACGAAAACACGAAAACTAAAATTGAAAATCATTTTTGTTAACTGAAATAAAAATAAAAACAAGTTAAAAAAAAAACTAGGAGTAACTGAAACTGTATTGTGTACATACAAAATGAAACGGAAACTAACTAAAATTATAGCAAAAACATCCTTCGTTTTAGTCTTTGTAAATGTATTTAGTACATAAGCCTACTGTATGCCTTTTAGAAGTAAATCTCTTTACTTCGTGGTGCCAGATGTTTGACCTGTAAGGCACCTCAGAGTCTGTAGTCCTGATGCCATTGGCCAGATCAAGCCACTTCTCCTTCAGTCATCCTCGCTGTTGCTCCCGCAACAAAAACAACGAGTGGACATAACAGCAGCACGGTGACAACATTAATTACATGGACTTAAAATTATTAATTTAACACATTTGTGCCCAATAATAGGTTTTATTTCTGTCTTATTGATCGCGATCACGAATTAATCATTCTTTTTAACCGGATCTTCTAAGTGAACCAGTTGAACTAGTCCACCATCGAACTCTTAAGCACTCTTATCCACAAACTACTTACTTTTTAACATTCCTAATACCCTGCTCTGACTCGAAATTAAAACAATATATACTGAGAACAGTACACTGAGATCAGATTTGAGAAGCGGTGAACCGATAATACTGCACATGTGTGATTCAGCAGATGGTGAACCGAACACAAATATTACATGACAGCCTGCTGTGACTGAACTAAACTCGAACAACTGCAGCGCAGGTAAACCGAGGGCTTAAATGAGAGGATCTGGCGAAACGTACGTTTATTTCATAACAGAAAATCGTAATGGAATTTAAATAAGTGAATCATGCTTCTGTTGGGTTGCAAAACGTAATTGTAAGAAACTTTTCAGATCATGGTGATGTTTTAACTGACTGAAATTATGATTGTTGACTACATATTTTTGGTATGTTGAGTCCAAACATGGGAAGATTGTCACAAAAGGTCTGAACGTCCCATCACTACGGTGTATCTAACCTCAGAAGCAGCCTTGCACACATATTTTACTTAGGCCTGCTATCTTGTGGACTGTTGTATTTAAATTAGAGTATTTGGCAGTGTTCATGTGTTCAAAGTGTTCATGTTCATGTTGGCAGTGTTCATGTGTTCATCAGTGTTCATGTTTAAAAAAAAAATTATCTTTGGTTTTTATTATACAATATTTATTCTGATGATTTTGAATCTTGCATCTAACAAATATCCTTATTTACAAGAAAAAAAAACAACTAAAACTAATACTGAAACTAATAAAAACTAAACTAAAACTAAGCAATTTCAAAATATAGAAACTAATAAAAACTAGTAAATCTAGCTCTAAAAACTAATTAAAATAACTGAATTTGAAAACAAAAAGTCAAAACGAAATTAAAACTAAAACTAAAGAAAAATCCAAAACTATTATAACCTTGTTTCCGTGTAGACATCGGAAATTCAAACGCAAAAGAATTTGTGATTCCATTTGAGTTTTGGCAGGTTACATGCACGACACAGAGGAAAAGAAAAAGCAAATGTGGCAGTTAATATTGCTATTTACATATGTCAGGCTCACAGCCCGTAAGACATGGGAAATGCAATTGCAAATGGACTTTGTTTTTTCATTTAAAATGTGGCAGTCATTGCATGTTCGCAAAAGCAGAAGTGCATTTGGATTGTCACAATTTATGCATTCACATATTGAAAATGCACCTGAACATAATAATGAAATGTCAAAATAAGTAAATGTAAGTGCTTTAATTAAAGCATTCTATGAAATGGATGCATTTAGTGAAAATACTACATAAATAGTTCTACATTTCTGTGAGGTTTCCAACATTTCAAGAGTTCACACTTAGATATTGCTCGACGCTATTAGCATGTTTGGCATGCTGTCCGGGGAGAGAACCCTGAGCTCGGAGAAAATTGAGCCCAGGGCTCCCGCCTGGTCTTTTAGCATGCAAGGGGTCCGAGATCAGCTAGATCTCGAGAGCTCCCCCTAGTAAAGGAGAAAAAAGAGGAGATGGGGTGGAAGGGGGGATTCCTCCAAAACGTAGATATGGCAGTAGGGTGAAATCAATCTATTATAGTAGGCTTGGATCAATCTGATTGGATTAATGCTGATTAAGGATGAGAGACCATCCGCGATCAATCATATCACGTGCTCCTCTCGAAAATGAGTTTAAAAACTTCCCTTAGTGTTTAAATGTTAATAAATGTCAAAACCTAATGATTATTCGCTGTTATTGCTATTCCTAAAGAAAATCTATGGTATGCTGTTCACAGTTGAAATAAAATAAAACTTTGTTTAAAACGTATTAATAAAATACAAGTAGAAATGCGGAAAACATCAGTGTGTTCCTGGAGTAACTGAGACAACAGCTGTAAAGGCACCGCCCTCTTTAGAAAGCGGCGGAGAGCACCAGCTCATTTGCAATTAACAATTATACCATGTATTTACAGCGTGGTATAAAAAAAATAATCCAACAACTACACATGAATTAAGATCAGCCACACAAAAATCAGTGTGCACACCTTTTCAGTAAAAATGTTTCACTAATGAGCCCCTTATTTGAGAGCCCCTTATTTGAGAAAGTATCTAAGCCTCTTATTTGAGAAAGTGCATTTACATCATGGTAATATTTAATAAAACCCATTTATTTGCCAAATAGACCTACACAGAATCTGCGCCCACAGTTTTGAGCCCATTATTCAGTCTACTCTGAATTCTGTTTATTCTGTTTACTTATGTAAATGTGTGTAAATATATATATATATATATATAT
>CAIGQV010019101.1:8405736-8430594 GCA_903798115.1 Danio jaintianensis
CCGCCATATTATTATTATTATTATTATTATTATTATTATTATTATTACTTTTAGTATTATTATTATCACTGTTATTATTATTATTATTATTATTATTATTATTGTTATTATTATTATTACTATTATTATTATTATTATTATTATTATTATTATTGTTGTTATTATTATTACTGTTTTTATTATTATTATTATTATTACTGTTATTATTATTATTATTGTTGTTTTTATTATTACTGTTATTATTATTATTATTATTATTATTGTTGTTGTTATTATTATTACTGTTATTATTATTATTATTATTATTATTATTGTATTTATTATTATTATTATTATTATTACTGTTGTTATTATTATTATCATTATTACTGTTATTGTTATTATTATGATTATTATTATTACTGTTATTATTATTATTATTATTATTATTATTCTATTACATAGTATTCTATTATACACTGTTTTATTTTAAATACAAACAAAATAATAACAAAATAGTTTTGGATTTTATTTTGGTGTAATAAATGTATTTAATTAATTTAATTAAATATATAATTTTAAAAAGTGTAAAAAAAAAATAATAGTACTGATAGTAGTAATAATAGTACTGTTGGCTGTACAATTAAAATTGCAATATTTACATTTTATTTTATGAATATTTAAATGGGAAACCACCAAGCTTTATTTTCATTTCATGATGGTGTCAAATATATGCATCATGAACTAAATGTGTAAATGGTTTTCGAATCGATACCACCTATATTCTTTAATTCAATCTCAGCCTGTGAAGTTTGTAATTTCAACAATAATGATTTTATTTCAGTATAAGCACTCATCTCTTGCATAAATCCGCAATAGAGATTCTTATCTATAAAATCTTAATACCTTTAATAGGACAAAATGAGTCTCTTGAGGTCAGTGTGAGTTTAAGACAGGATTTTAAAGGAATTCAGTTTCAAAGGGGTACGAGTTACAACAGGTATAAAAAGCATATGTATGTGTTAGAAGGGAGGAAGCCCGTAATCCCCTGGAGGATAAACATTTACATGACAAATCAGAGCAAGAGGATGATAACTGCAATCTGGCTGCTCATAACAGCAGATAACACGGACACGGGAGGAGGTGAAAGTACATAGCTGAGATGGTTAGGAGATATTCCATTATTATTGGTTAGTTCAGACTAATGCGGTGGTATTTTTGGTGGCTAATGTGGTGTACTTTGCTCACCGGTTTCCTGTCTGAGATCCTGAAAGAATTTTTGGTTGAAGATGAAGGCGACTCCGCTTATCTCCTCCACCTTTGCCTCAGCCGTGGTGTTTCTGTTGGTAAAGTTTGCTGTAATGGCGATGGCCAGTTTGCCACGAAACTCCTTCCGCCTAAACCCTGAGAAAGAAAGGAAGGGCATGAGGAAAATTGACTTAAAATATGTCACTTGAGTCTGTATGTGTCACAATTAGGTGTTTTCCCATGTGCAGTGTTCCATGTGTGTATGTTATGTCATGTGATTCCTTTGTTCTGTTTTCCCGCCGTTTGTTAGTGTCTATTAGTTCCACCTGTGTTGCACCCCTGTTTGTAATCAGTTTAATCATGTCTTGTTATTTATACCCATAAGTTGTGTTAGTTTATTGTATTTGTTACCATTCCTCATCCTGCCTGTGTTTCCATGTTCCTGTTCTTTGATGTAGGTGGTTTGTAAATAAATATAAGCATTTTTTTTTAATAATCCTCATTTCACGAGCATTACTGATATAGTGCAATTGTGACAGTATGATCTATTGATGTCTATGTAAGGCCCTCTTGTTGATTGTACAGGGTATGAGGATTACAACCCAGGCTCATTCTGAAAACGTACTGCTATATACATTTCTGGAGAGCACCAAATACGACTCAAGAGCTAAGTTTTTTTGCAGTTTTTGTTTTTGTGAATCCGCCAGAGGCCAATGTGTACACTTCATTTCATACATGGCGAGCTAACTGGACAAACTGGTAACAGCGGAAAAGCCGTCCACATGGAGGTAAGCAGTCAGCTGGTAAGCGCGAAAAGGAACGGCGTCATACCACCCCGTAGCATTTGTTTTAAAGAAGAAATGCAGCCATACGTACTTCTGGCTACATAATTCGCGATCTCCAGAAATGTATATAGGGCTACGTTTTCAGAATGAGTCTATGTTGGAGGATTATAAGGTACAGACGTTACAATTTAATTGTTTCCTGAAGTTTGAAACTAATCCTGCGATAAATAATGTCGTTCTTCAAAAATTCCCAGGTTTCCTGGTTTTGTTTGTTCAATAATATGCCTCCATACACATATTATCTGCATTTGAGGTCATTGGAAATAAAGATTTTTGAAAATTACTTCAAAAACGAGCAACATTCATAACAGCATTTTCTGTAATGCATATAGACAAATGAAATTGACATTCTGGAATTTGGTGACATGATAAATGTGATTTGCATTTTTTTTTTTTTTTTGTTGGAAGGATTACATTCACCAGCCACTTTATTAGGTACACCTGTCCAACTGCTTGTTAACGCAAATTTCTAATCAGCCAATCACATGGCAGCAACTTAATGCATTTAGGCATGTAGACATGGTCAGGACGATCTGCTGCAGATCAAACTGAGCATCAGAATGGGGAAGAAAGGTGATTTTAAGTGACTTTGAACGTGGTATGGTTGTTGGTGCCAGACGGGCTGGTCTGAGTGTTTCAGAAACTGCTGATCTACTGGGATTTTCATGCACAACCATCTCTAGGATTTACAAAGAATGGTCCAAAAAAGAGAAAATATCCAGTGAGCGGCAGTTCTGTGGGTGCAAATGCCTTGTTTATGCCAGAGGTCAGTGGAGAATGGCCAGACTGATTCAAGCTGATAGAAAGGCAACAGTAACTTAATTAACCACTCGTTACAACCGAGGTATGCAAAATAACATCTCTGATATTTTCTTGCCACACTTTGGGCCCATTAGTACTAATTGAGCATCGTGTCAATGCCACAGCCTACCTGAGTATTGTTGCTGATCATCCCATATTTCATCATCTCCATCCCATATTTGAGGAAGAAATATGGTCAGAAAAAAACTTGAATGTTCAAGATTGGCAATCACTTAAATGTCCGGTGAAATCAAATTGTAAAAAAACCCACAAAAAAAACAGCAGAACTCACTTACAATGAAAGTAAAAAAAATATTTCCACATGCTCAATGTAAAGTGATTGAGACTAAAAACTGTGTAGTCTTAAGAGAATCAGTTATCCATGAGGCTAATTTGAGGGGAAAGGCTTCAGTTTGCTATAGGGAGTATAAAAATTGGACTGGAGCAATGGAAGAATGTCATGTGGTCTGATGAGTCCAAATTTACCCAGTTCAAGAGTGATAGATGCATCAGTGTAAGAAGAGGGATGGATGAAGTGATGCACCCATCATGTATAGTGCCGACCATACAAGCCATACAAGTTGGTTAGGTCTAGTTTCAGTAACATTATGTGACCAAAATATTTGGTCATCTGACTACCTGGATATACTGAGTGACCAGGTTATTGCATCAATGGGTTTTTTCTTCCCTTATGGCATGGGCATATTCCAAGATTATAATGCCAGGATTCATTGGGTTCAAATGGTGAAAGAGTGGCCCGGAGAGAATGAGATTATTAAACATGGACTGGCCATCACAGTGTCCTGATCTTAACTCACATCATCAATATGAGGTCTTGGTGAAAAATGAATTCAACTCTGGATGGGAATAAATGTTGTGTCATTCTAGAAACATACTGAAACAATGGTATCACGAATGCATGCCATAATCAAAGGTACTGTAAATGTGGTGTAACAAAACTTTAAAGTTTGTGACTTTTTTTTTTTTTTTTGCTTGAATGGGCAGTGTATACTGTTTTATAGATCAACAAAACAATTCCTTTTTAGTTAATTTTTTTTGTAATTGAACTGATTGAATTGGAAGAGCTTTGATTAAAAGGATGTTCATTAATTCATTCATTCATTCATTCAAAACTCATACAGGTTTAAAACCACATGAGGAAGAGTAAATGATGAGACAACTTTCATTTTGAGGTGAACTAACCCTTTAAGTGTCTGTGTTGACACTGCATTTGAGGTTGAGTTATGAAAACAGAAGGAACATATAGTGGTGAAATGCATTTAGTGATTGCAAACAAGACCATCCTTGCCTGGCTAATTTCAACAAAAAATGGCACATTCTGTTCAGTTTCATGGACGTTGAGTGGGCTGAATTGGGAATTGGCTCTACTTTCTCATTTTCCAAAATAACTTATGAAAGTCCACAGAGCTCCTCCAAAAAACGTACACACACATTTGATTGGGATCCAGAACTGCTCCATTACCGCTGTGTTGTTAACTCACTAAGACATCAGCTCCACTCTTCGTCATCTGCGCTGATCGGTCCAAATGCTGCTTGCCCTGCCTCAAATTGGGATAAATTTAACTTTCCCTAGACGTCCTTGAGCTAACTCGCTTAATGTCCAAAACAAGCTTGGTTTTTTTTTTCCCCTGAAGTTACTCATAATTGGGCGATGAGCTAATATCCCATAGTTTGCACAAATGGCCTTTTTTGGGAAAAAGCATCTGATTAGGGATACATGCAAAGATGACGAACCTAGGAGAACAGAGTCCAACAAGCACACATCACAGCTGAAAAGTGTTGAGAGCCCCTCAAGAGCACGCGCTGACCTCATATGTAATGGTGGGCGGCTGGTGACATCATACAGTATCGCTTTACACAGCAGAGCTCAATTTTATGGCTTAATAACCTCCTTGGACGAAACAATCCATTCCTGGGATTTCAGCCAAGAGCACGGGCCAAATTTGAAGGATTGCTGGGGTTGTTTTAATGATAGGAAGAGCATAACAAAGAGATGCTTTTGGTTATGTCTGCAAAAGTTTTGTTAGTGGTGTTAAAAGATGGCATCAGATATAGCTATAGTTTTAGAAAAGGAAATGGCTTTGGAAAAGATGGCTTTAGCTTTAGAAACGATGGCTTCAGATTTAGCTTTATCAGATAAAGTTAAACTATACTCCATCCTACGTGATTTATGTCTAAATTTGTGCTAAATGTCGATAAGTGTAAATGTGCTACTCCTTTCACTTTTTTAGGATTTCTCAGTAGTGTAACTCATCATTGATGCAGTTACTCTCTGCAGTTCTCTCTGCTTTAATTACGGGTTGAAGCTCGGATCAACTTAAAATCACTTATGCTTGCTTACAGGACAGCCACTGGCACTGCACCTTCTTACCTCCACCTGCTCCTGAAGGTCTACATGCCCTCCAGGAGCCTCCGGTCAGGGTGTGAGCTCCGCCTTATGGTGCCATCACATAGAGGCTATAAGTCACTTTCCAAAACCTTTTCATTCAATGTTCCACGCTGGTGGAAAGATCTTCCCATTATGACTCGGACGGCGGAAACACTGGTATCCTTCAAACGACAACTAAAAACCCATCTCTTCCGAGAACACCTGAACCCCGGTGAATAATACCAAAACCTCCTATAGAAGCACTTTCTCTCTCTCTCCCTCTCTCTAAAAAAAAAATCTCATACTCTAGAATTCTCTGAGTACAAACAAGTTACTTTGAATAACTAGCCCTTCTTGTATGTATTGCCTCTTCTTGTTGAATCGCTGAATACCTCCTCGATTGTAAGTAGCTTTGGACAAAAGCGTATGCTAAATGACTAAATGTAAATGTACTCTTAAAAACATACTCTTTACTCTAATTACAAAAGAAAAGCAACAACAAGCACACTAGACAGTAAGCATGTGAAATTCACACTAGACTAGTCACACTAGACTTTAAAGGTCCTGTAAAGTGCTTTGAAATGTTTTGATTCAAATTAGATGTAATCTCAACTGAAACAGGATGACAGGGCAGGACATGTAGTAGCTCCTCCCCTTTATAAAAGAAAATAGCCAATAGCAATGAAGTGGTTGAGCTCAAACACATCAAATAAAAAGCAAATGAGAAGCATCTTGAAGGGGGCAGGACATGTCAGATACTGATTAGTCAAAAGATTTAATGAGAAACTGAAGTAAGAGGTGATGTCAAAAAATCATTAATCCGTTTAGGCGGAAGTGACCAACTGCAAGCTTTGGATGCTTATATTAGGTTTTTAGCTTCTAAATGCGAATTGTGTCACTGTTTTGGAGCACACTAACTTATACTGAAAACTAACATACTGATATTAACGTCTAAAAAACTTTTTAATTTTCACAGGACCTTTAAGCATGTGACATTTATTTGGAAGGTGCTGTCAAAAAGGGCGGGATAAAACAGGATGATGCAACATTGATTAAATGAGCGATTCCTGTACCGAGAAGTCATGTTTAGATCTTCTAATAATCTCACAAATTCATGTGGCATGAATTCGCAGGTCAGAATTCACCAAACTTGAACTTTGCTACACAGAAATATGTGAATTTTAGCATTTCCAGTCTGAATTGAATGAAATTAATTGCAGAACTGATTTGCATGCGTATGAATGGAAGACAATGGGATGAAAGGTCTAGTGTGACAGCTGGTTTAGCATGCTAATGCATTTAGCATAAAACAACAAACACAAGTCAAACTCAAAAAGGAGTTTGTCAGAAAAATGGTTTGTCTTATTATTGGAAAAATCAGCATTTAATGATTTGGAATGATCCACTGAATCGGTAGGAACCGAGATTATGATATTTTCAAAAGTTACAAGCCAAAATAACCATAAGTCAGTCAGTTGTTTTGTAATTTACTGACAAGCATGTACAGTCGTGGCCAAAAGTTTTGAGAATGACATAAATATTGGAAATTGGAAAAGTTGCTGATTAAGTTTTTATAATAGCAATTTGCATATACTCCAGAATGTTATGAAAAGTGATCAGATGAATTGCATAGTCCTTCTTTGCCATGAAAATTAACTTAATCCTGAAAAAAAAACTTTCCACTGCATTTCATTGCTGTCATTAAAGGACTTGCTGAGATCATTTCAGTAATCGTCTTGTTAACTCAGGTGAGAATGTTGACGAGCACAAGGCTGGAGATCATTATGTCAGGCTGATTGGGTTAGAATGGCAGATTTGACATGTTAAAAGGAGGGTGATGCTTCAAATCATTGTTCTTCCATTGTTAACCATGGTGACCTGCAAAGAAACGCATGCAGCCATCATTGCGTTGCATAAAAATGGCTTCACAGGCAAGGATATTGTGGCTACTAAGATTGCACCTAAATCAACAATTTATAGGATCATCACGAACTTCAAGGAAAGAGGTTCAATTCTTGTTAAGAAGGCTTCAGGGCATCCAAGAAAGTCCAGCAAGCACCAGGATCGTCTCCTAAAGAGGATTCAGCTGCAGGATCGGAGGGCCACCAGTGCAGAGCTTGCGCAGGAATGGCAGCAGGCAGGTGTGAGCGCATCTGAACGCACAGTGAGGCGAAGACTTTTGGAAGATGGCCTGGTGTCATGAAGGGCAGCAAAGAAGCCACTTCTCTCCAAAAAAAACATCAGGGACAAATTGATCTTCTGCAAAAAGTATGGCGAATGGACTGCTGAGGACTGGGGCAAAGTCATATTCTCCCATGAAGCCCCTTTCCGATTGTTTGGGGCATCTGGAAAAAGGCTTGTCCGGAGAAGAAAAGGTGAGCGCTACCATCAGTCCTGTGTCATGCCAACAGTAAAGCATCCTGAGATCATTCATGTCTGGGGTTGCTTCTCATCCAATGGAGTGGGCTCACTCACAATTTTGCCCAAAAACACAGCCATGAATAAAGAATGGTACCAAAACACCCTCCAACAGCAACTTCTTCCAACAATACAACAACAGTTTGGTGAAGAACAATGCATTTTCCAGCACAATGGAGCACCGTGCCATAAGGCAAAAGTGATATCTAAGTGGCTCGGGGACCAAAACGTTGAAATTTTGGGTCCATGGCCTGGAAATTCCCCAGATCTTAATCCCATTGAGAACTTGTGGTCAATCCTCAAGAGGTGGGTGGACAAACAAAAACCCACTAATTCTGACAAACTCCAAGAAGTGATTATGAAAGAATGGGTTGGTATCAGTCAGGATTTGGCCCAGAAGTTGATAAAGAGCATGCCCAGTCCAATTGCAGAGGTCCTGAAAAAGAAGGGCAACACTGCAAATACTGACTCTTTGCATAAATGTCATGTAATTGTGGATAAAAGCCTTTGAAACGTATGAAGTGCTTGTAATTATATTTCAGTACATCACAGAAACAACTGAAACAAAGATCTAAAAGCAGTTTAGCAGCAAAATTTGTGAAAACTAATATTTGTGTCATTCTCAAAACTTTTGGCCACGACTGTACACTACCTGACAAAAGTCTTGTCATCGATCCCACTTTTAAGAGCAACAAATAATAACTTGACTTGAGCATTTGGAAAAGTGGCAGAAGGTAGATTTTTCTTAAGAATCATCTGTTGAACTGCATCTCAATCATCACAAATACTGCAGAAGACCTATTGGAACCCGCATGGGCCCAAGATTCTCACAGAAATCAGTCAAGTTTGGTGAAGGAAAAATCATGGTTTGGGGTTACATTCAGTATGGGGGCGTGCGAGAGATCTGCAGAGTGGATGGCAACATCAACAGCCAGAGGTATGAAGACATTTGTGCTGCCCATTTCATTACAAACCACAGGAGAGGGCAAATTCTTCAGCAGCATAGCGCTCCTTCTCATACTTCAGCCTCCACATCAAAGTTCCTTAAAGGAAAGAAGGTCAAGGTGCTTCAGGATTGGCCAGCCCAGTCATGTCTGGGGTAAGATGAAGGAGGAGGCATTGAAGATGAATCCAAAGAATCTTGATGAACTCTGGGAGTCCTGCAAGAACGCTTTCTTTGCCATTCCAGATGACTTTATTAATAAGTTATTTGAGTCATGGCAGAGATGTATGGATGCAGTGCTCCAAGCTCATGGGAGTCATACACAATATTAATTCTTTATCCACTGCACCATGACTTTATATTCTCTACTGTACATTATTTCTGTTAAGTGACAAGACTTTTGTCTAAGCAAAGTCAGACCTTACTGTCATAATTACATAACAAAATCAAGGCATGATCATATTTTATTTGGGTAAAATAAGCACAATCTAGAGGCCTTTGCCTTTCATATAAGCCACTTCTGATACCAAATGATCCACTAGAAGTCAAGTTATTTTTTGTTGTTCCTAAAACTTGGATAGGCAACAAGACTTTTGTCAGGTAGTGTACTCTAAAAAATGCTAGGTTGTTGTAACCTACTATTGGGTCAAATATGGACAAACCCAATGTTGGGTTAATTTTTTTCAGTTTTAACACTTTTAACATTTGGGTTTCTCATTTTTGACCAAACATTGGATTACAACAACCCAGCATTTTTTAGTGTGCAGTGTTATAATTTGACATTACATTTTAAAAAACTAATATATTATATACATTTGTGATGTTCATGACTGCGAAAACCTGTCATTACAGTGTATAAAAGTGTCCATTATGTTATTTAAAAGCCTATATGTCATGCTATTTTCATATGCATGCTATCATATTTAAGGCAGGTACAATTTTAGTTACCGCTAGAACAGTTTGTAATCATAGAGCAAAGATTATTATAGCCTCTTAGTTACTGTGCAAACAGCAGATGTGTGTTTATTTTAGTGTGCGTTATACATGTAATTCAGTACGCCATACAGATTCCCAATTTCATTCACATGAGAATTTGTTTTAAACGGAAATGGTTTAAATGCAAAAATTGCATCATCCTCAGTCATCTGAGTTCATACCTTCTAAAGAATTTCTTCTTCCATCAGCTCCCACCACCACATCAAAGTCGAAGTCGGCCACAGGGTGATCAGCAGGCCGAATCTCTGCCCTCCAGCCCGGCCCTGCACAAACAAACACATGCATTCAGTCCATATGACTAATCACAAAGGATAGAGATAGAGATAGATCTACAGAGCTTTGAAATGAAATGAGTAGAACATGTCGTGTTTTTAGATGTTTCTACTAAAATAAAAATGACCTATAATCTATATTTCAGAAAAGACTCAATAATGTCAGTGCTCAGACTTTCAAGAAAAATCTTATAAAATCAAAACTACCTCATCGAATTCTCCAAAGACTTAATTATCTGATCTGCTACACATATTCATTTTATAGTTTTATTAATGCACACAGACAACTGATTTATTTGCTTCTACTTTTGTCACTAAAATGTTTTTGTCATTCTAAAAAAAGATTGCACACTTAATCATAAAGGAGTAGTTCACCCAAAAACAAAATCTCTGTCATCCTTTATTACCCCTTCGCTTGTTCAAAATGTATTTGAGCTTCTTTCTTCTGTTAAACACAAAATAAGTTATTTTGAAGAATGCTGGTTGCTGGCACCCATTGACTTCTATAGTATTTTTTTTCCTACTATGGTAGTTGATGGGTGCCATCAACCAGCATTGTTCACAATATCTTCTTTTCATCTTCTTTCAAAGATTTAAAACCACATGATAAAGAGTAAATAGTGAGGTTTTGGGTAAACTCTCCCTTTAAAGTCGGAATGAGATGGAAGTTGAGATTGTAATTTTTTTTCCTTATTGTTACATTTGAGAGTAAATGATAGAGCTGCACGATTAATCGAAAAAAGATCACGATCTCGATTCGACTCAACACACGATCTTAATTCAGCTTTTCTACGATTTAGCCAATTTTATTTTCACGGTTAGGAGAGAAGCGTAAAGGCAGGCGCACAAGTCTTCACATGAACACCTCCAAATAGTGTCACATACTGTATTTATAAGATATAATTCACCCAAAAATGTCATTTCTGTCTTCATGTTATGACATATTTGCAGCCACAAAATCACACATGAGCTGACACACTGTTTACTACTGAGAGGACGCATGCGTGCCCACCAATGATGTCTGCTATAGTGAACAGAACCTGGATAGGGTGTGAATAACAGGTAATAAAGTTGCAAATAACGTTCAGTTTGTTGCAAAATGAACTCAAAGTGATGGCAGCCATGACATGTGCGTACTCGGCAGTGAAAGTAAAACCAAAACCGCCTAGGTTTACCAACAGTAGACCTACACATAGGGCTAATATTATTAGTGTTGTTTTACCATATGTTTGAGAAATAACAATAATATTAGCCTACTCATATTAACCTTTATTTTACATCTACAGAATCATAATCTTGATTTTAAGCAAAACAAAATGTGATTCTCATTTTAGCCAGAATCGTGCAGCCCTAGTAAATGATGAGGTCAATTTGATTTTTTGTATGAATTGATTTGATGATGAAAACAGAAGTTAAAATTGTCGTTTTTTTCCTTATTGTGACAAACATCTCAGTGAAACGGATTCAAAAATGAGAAAAAGACCAAAAAGTAGGGCGTTTTTTTTTTACTTCGTCCTTTAGGAATAAATTGTATTATTGGACGTTAGGCATTGCAAACGAAATGAAGGCAGATTTACCAGATTTGCAGTATGCATATAAATGCATATAAATATATTTCAGTTATACTTAAGTGGGTCAGAACAGTTTAACTAATTATTTAACAAGTTTAAACAATAATACATTTTCATTTTATTTGAAATAAAATGCAATTACTGTAAGTATCTAAAAATATGTTACATTTAGTTAGAAGTACTCAAAAATAAATTTCCCACTTGTAGTCCACCCAAATTATAATTTTTTTCTTTCTTACATTTCTGCTTTCTGTGGAACACACACACACAAAAAGATATTCTGGAGAATGTTTGAAACCAAGCAGTTTTGGTTCCCATTTACTTCCATTGTTTTTCATCCATACAAATCTTATACAAATAAGCCAGTATGAACCGAATCTGTTTGGCCACCAACACATTTAAAACATCTGCTTATATGTTCAACACAAGAATGAAAGTCATCAGATCTGGAACATACAGTAAATGATGACAGAACTCTCATTTTTGTGTAAACAATCCTTACAAGTATCCCAAACTATTAAAGAGAAATATTGGTGCAATATTTTATTTTCCTTTATGGGGAGGACAGTAGCTGGGTGGAGCAATAGCACAATAAATACAAATTAATATCAAAATATGTCACCCAAAATCACTTTTGAGGGTCTGTTCTTGCTGTAAGTGACCGTGGGTTGTTTTAAATGAAAATATTCTTCTAAATGGAAACATTTTTCTAACAGCCACATATTTCGACAAGACCAGGTACTGTTATTCATGTAAGCATTATGCAATCTTGCCCGGCGCGCTACACATTCCAAAAACATATAGTCACAGCAAGTCACTCAACTATTAAACCAACCACCAACGTCAAAATTTTATAGCATGACCTCAAGCTAAATAAACCAAGACTGTTTAACAAATACAAGTCAGATCCTCCAGGATTTCACGTTTCTGTGATCTATGAATTTAACACAAAATCAAGTAAATGTTCGTTTTTTTCCGCAGATTTCCCGCATATTTTGGCCAGTCAAGACACTGTTCAAATTCACCCTTTACCACATAGTGCCATGTGCATAATTGTATATTCAAAAACTTTCTAGTATTTACGAATAGAATGTGTGTGAATTCAATAAAATAAAATAAAATTAAATTAAACAAGAGCCTCAGCTGGGTCAGTTGGCGTTTCTGTGTGGAGTTTGCATGTTCTCCCCGTGTTCGCGTGGGTTTCCTCTGGGTGCTCCGGTTTCCCCCACAAGTCTAAAGACATGTGGTATAGGTGAATTGGGTAGGCTAAATTGTCCGTAGTGTATGTGTGAATGGGTGTGTATGGATGTTTCCCAGTGATGGGTTGCAGCTGGAAGGGCATCCGCTGCGTAAAACATATGCTGGATAAGTTAATAAAGGGACTAAGCCGAAAAGAAAATGAATGAATGAATGAAAATTAAACAAAAAAAAATCACTAAAATAAAATAAAAAAATAATTAAATTAAATTAAACAAACAAAAATTCATTAAAATAAATTAAAATAAAAAATTATGAAAATAATTAATAAAATTAAATAAAGTTAAATTAAATAAAACAACAAAATTAAATGAAACAAAACAAAAATTCATTAAAATAAAATAAATTTTAATTAAACCAAACAAAATTAAATGAAACAAAACAAAACAAAGATAAAATTTAAATAAAACAAAACTAAAATAAAATAAAATAAAATATTATTATCAGTTGATTTAAAATCCAAATATCAATCATGCTTCACTTTACTTCCAAAGAAATATGGCTTGAGGAAATGTAACACATTTTATAAAAAATAATAGAAATTATGAATATTATCATTACTATTACTACTATTATTTAACCAAACAAAAATATTACAAAGTTAATATTCATGTTTTTTTTGTTTCTTTTCTCTTGTATCAGCTACTAAACTTCTATATATTTTATATATGCATCTGTCGTCATAAGCATTGCCTTCTCTCTCCCTCTCTCTCTCTCTCTCTTTCTTACATACTCACATAAGCACACACACTCAATCTTTCCATCAACATGCTCAAACAGCTGTCAAACAACACGGACGACTTATTATTCATTCATTCATTCATTTTCCTTTAACTTAGTCCCTTTATTCATCAGGGGTCGCCACAGCGGAATGAACTGTCAACTTATCCAGCATATGTTTTACACAGCGGATGCCCTTCCAGCCAAAACCCAGTACTGGGAAACATCCATACACACTCATTCACACACATACACATGGCCAATTTAGTTTATTCAATTCACATATACCGCATGTCTTTGGACTTGTGGGGGAAACCGGAGCACTCGGAGGAAACCCACGCCAACACAGGGAGAACATGCAAACTCCACACAGAAATGCCAACTGACCCAGCCGGGACTCGCACCAGCGACCTTCTTGCTGTGAGGTGACAGTGCTAACCACTGAGCCACCATGCCGCCCATAAGTTGATACTGAGCCACCGTGTCGCCCTGACTTATCATTTATTTTCAAACAATTGATATCATTTTCAAATATTATATAGCAGGCTTTAAGGTTAATCTCTGTTTCTTTTATATAAGAATATTACAGAGATCAAAGATTCTCAAGGTCAAAAAAGGTATAATAAATTAAGATGTGTATATGTGTGTATATTTTCACAGTAAAACGATTAAAGAAATGCAGCAAAAATTTGCAAAAACTTGCCATTTTAGTTGCAAAAATCTGGATTTTTTTTTCTTAAACTTAAAACTTTTACTTGAACCACAAGGTAGTGTTATTCATGTAAGCATTATGCAATCGTGCCCGGTGCATTATGCAATCCAAAAACATACAGTATAGTCACAGCAAGTTGCCAACAGCAAATCCAATGTCAAAAGTTTATAGCACGACTTCAGGCTAAATACAGACTGTCTAACAAATACAACTTGAGATTTTTACTTGACCCACGAGTATTGCCTCAAGGCCACAGTACAAGGTCGCAGCAATCACACACTCTGAATTTAGAAAGCTCTTGTGTTTTTATCAGCCTGCTGTCACTGATGTTAAAGAGAGAGAGCGATAGATTGCTAATGGTCTAGTGGAGAAGCTTACGCAATGTTGTTCTTTCGTAGATGACCAAAGCGGACACATATGGAAACACACCACAGGCCTGGACCTGTTTATAATTATCATGATCAGCTAATTGTTTCTCAGTTTCTCTGATCTTTAGAAATCTTGTGAAATGAGATAGCGGAGCCGCGTGTTAGCGAGCCGACGCTATGCATGCTATGCAGTCGTAAAATGACCGGAGGGGAGAGTAGAAGTGGATCTGAACGCTTTTCCGTGGGCATTAAAATGGCATTAACAGCTCTGCAGGTGTTGTTTGGTTGTCAAGGAAACGGCTATCATAGTGAACACATCATCCCGTCTTTCTGAAATAACAGAATGACCCTGAAAACCTTAGAGAGGGAACCAAAGAAAATGCTGGACGACAGACGAACACAGATTAGCCAAAAAGAGTAAAAATAACATTTTAATACTCCGCTTTATTATAAGGGCGACACGTTGGCTCAGTGGTTAGCACTGTCACCTCACAGCAAGGTCGCTGGTTCGAGTCCCGGCTGGGTCAGCTGGCATTTCTGTGTGGAGTTTGCATGTTCTCCCCGTGTTGGGGTGGGTTTCCTCAAAGTGCTCCGGTTTCCCCCACAGTCCAAAGACATGCGCTATAGGTGAATTGGGTAAACAAAATTGGCCGTAGTGAATGTGACAGTGTATGGGTGTTTCCATGTGCTGGGTTGTGGCTGGAAGGGCTGCTTAAAACATATGCTGGAATAGTTGGCGGTTCATTCCGCTGTGGCGACCCCTGATAAATAAGGGACTAAGCCTGTGGGGGAAACCGGAGCACTTTGAGGAAACCCACCCCAACACGGGGAGAACATACAAACTCCACATAAAAATGACAACTGGCCCAGCCGGGACTTGAACCAGCGACCTTCTTGCTGTGAGGTGACAGTGCTAACCACTGAACCACCGTGCCGCCCATAAGTTGATACATTTATATTTAAAAGTGTGGACACTCATTATATGTTTCTTATAATCAGCAAGGACATCTTAAATCAAATGCCTTATGCTTAAATGTCTGAAATCTGTCTGTTTGGAGTTTTTTTTTTTTATTTAATGGATGGTTGGAGTGAATAATGTAGGACTAGCGGCCAACAAGTCTAGCACGCATGTGAATATTCCAGGAAAAAAAACATGTGTCGCGTTATGCAACTCGCGGAGTTGAGATAATGCCCACACTCAATTCATTTGAAATAAACCGATCAATAAAATAAAAAAATAATAAAATAAAAAATAAAAATAAAAATAAAATAAAATAAAATAAAAATTAAATTAAATTAAATTAAATTAAATTAAATTAAATTAAATTAAATTAAATTAAATAAATAAATAAATTGTTACATTTTAAATTGACAGGCATGAAAGACCAGTGGCCTGCATTTAAGAAGCTAAAATATAAAATTGTTTATTAAACCTTTCATGATGGCTGCATAATTCCCACACTTTCATACTGTATGTGTTATTTGATCTTTCTTGTGACATTTGTATGACAGAATGTGTGAAATGGCAATAATAAACAATAAGTAGGTAAAATAAAATAAACATTATTATTATACAGTTGTTTCAAATCAAAATATCAATCATGCTTCACTTTATTTCCAGAGAAATATGGCTGATGACTTAGAAAAATACTTTATTAAAAAAATAAAAGAAATGTTGAATAAAATTAATTAATATTTTACTTAATTTTAACTAAATTAATATTCACGTTTTTAGCTTTTGGTACATTTTACATTGACAGGCCAGGTTGCATTTAAGAATCTAAAATATAAAATTGTTTATTAAGCCTTTCATGATGGCTGCATACTTTCACTTTTTTGCCATTTAATCTTTTGCTGACATTTGTATGACAGTATGTGTGAAACAGCAATAATAAACAAGGTAAAATAAAATAGGTAAAATAAAATACCTACTACTATATAATTTAACAAAAATATTACAAAATTAATATTCAATAATTTTTTGTAACATTTTACATTGACAGGCCAGTTACATTTAAGAAGATAAAATAAAAAATTGTTTATTAAACCGTTCATGATGGCTCCATACTTTCATATGCATAAAACTGAACTAAACTGATCTAAAATAAATAAAAAATAAATAAAATAAAATAAACATTGTTATCAGTTGAGGGGCGGCGCGGTGGCACAGTGGGTAGTGCTGTCGCCTCACAGCAAGAAGGTCGCTGGGTCAGTTGGCATTTCTGTGTGGGGTTTGCATGTTCTCCCCGTGTTGGCGTGGGTTTCCTCCGGGTGTTCCGGTTTCCCCCACAAGTCCAAAGACATGAGCTATAGGTGAATTGGGTAAGCTAAATTGTCCGTAGTGTATGTGTGTGAATGAGAGTGTATGGGTGTTTCCCAGTGATGGGTTGCAGCTGGAAGCGCATCCGCTGCATAAAACATATGCTGGATAAGTTAGCGGTTCATTCCGCTGTGGCGACCCCTGCATGATTAATAAAGGGACTAAGCCGAAAAGAAAATGAATGAATGAATGAATTATCAGTTGATTCAAATCAAAATATCAACCATGCTTCGCTTTATTTTCAGAGAAATATGGCTGATGACTTGGGAAAATGTAAAGTATTTTATTTAAAAAAAATAATAGAAATGTATTACTACTATTACTACTACTATTTAATATAACAAAAATATGACAAAATTAATATTAGTTTAAATTAATAAAGTTTTCTGTTACATTTTACATTGACAGGCCAGTTACATTTAGGAAGCTAAAACATAAAATAGTTTATTAAACCTTTCATGATGGCTGCATAATTCCCACACTTTCATATGTGTTATTTAATCTTTTGCTGGCGTTTGTATGACAGAATGTGTGAAACAGCAATAATAAACAATAAGTAGGTTAAAGCACTAGACATTTCGACAGCCTCTGTATGTCGTGTGAATGTTTGGTGTGGATCTGGGGCCTTCAGTCAGTCTCACCTTCATTCTCCTGGTCCTCTGGAGGCTCGGCCAGCTTGACGAACTCCACATTAACATGAAACTCCACACCGAGAAGCAGAGCGATCTTCAGGAGCATGAGCTGGAGCTGCCGAATGCCTGCCAAAACCAGAGCAAGAACCATTAGCCTCACAGTCACGCTAGCACTGCGTCACTTAGAAAAACACCAGCCGGTAAAACTAACACATGTGAGAACAGAAATATCATCACTGGAGTGGCATGGATTGCATTTACACTTAGTTCTTTGTCATTTGAATTGTACACCCAAAAATGGAAATTCAATCATTGGTAAATATGAATAGAGCCTGAGATGAATATAATTGGAGCCTGAGACTGCCTTAAAAGGATTAAAAAAAAAGGAGCATAAGTGTAGTTTATATGACTAATGTGCTTTATTACAAACCCCAAAATGTAATTTGACGGCTTTGCATGAGGAACCAAGTCAAAATGATTAGCCCTTCTGAGAATTTTCAAATATTTCCCAAATGATGCTTAACAGAGCAAGCAATTGTTCACAGTATTTCCTATAATATTTTGTCCTCTGGAGAAAGTCTTATTTGTTTTATTTCGGCTAGAATAAAAGCAGTTTTTAATTTTTTTAAACCAATTTAAGGTCAATATTATTAGCCCCCCCCCCCCCTCCCCCCTCCTAATGACTTGCCTAATTACCCTAACTTGCCTAATTAACCTGGTTAAGCCTTTAAATGTCACTTCAAGCTGAATACTAGTTTCTTGAAAAATATCTAGTCAAATATTATGTACTGTCATCATGACAAAGATAAAAGAAATCAGTTATAAGAAGTGAGTTATTAAAACTATTATGTTTAGAAATGTGTTAAAAAAAAATCTTCTTTCCGTTAAACAGAAATTGGGCAAAAAAATAATAGTTCAAGAGGGCTAATAATTCTGACTTCAACTGTAAGTCAGAAAAAGAAAAAAGAAAAGCATTTGAGTGACAGTGAGAATAATATATTTGTTTATGCTTTATTATGGTTTTATCCTTTTCATTTTTGTTGCTGAACTATAATAAAATGTACTGAATTAAAAGCATAAAACATATTAAAGCATTGAATCAAAGATGTAAAAGTGAAAAAACTACACAAATCTAGCCCGAATGCTTGCTTTATAAGTCTGAAATATGTACTTAAAATATTTAAGTACATTCAATGGAAAAACAATAATAGGTCAGCTTTTTTCCTTCACTTTTATGGAAAAAGGCTCATTTTACAAGTTAAACAGTTGAGTTTTACCATTTTTTAATCCATTCAACCAATCTCTGGATCTACTTTTAGCTTAGCTTAGCTTAGCATAGATCATTGAATCAGATTAGACCATTAGCATCTCACTCAAAAAAGAGTTTTGATTTTCCTATTTAAAAATTGTTGTAAGTCTGTTGTAGCTATAGTACATTGTGTACTAAGACTAAAATAAAAGGTTGCTATTTTCTAGCTCGGAACTTCACTCTCATTCAGTCATATAATCAATTTTGTTGCCTTACCATGGCTGGATCAGGCGCAATGATATTACGCAGCACTGTTACCTAGTTAACTAGCTGGGGACTTTTTTCAGGTGCTGCGTACAATCATTGTGTCTGCTACAGAATCACACGTTAAGCTTCAAATATAATGAAATGAAGTCTAAGGGTGGCAAGGTGGCTCAGTCGTTAGCACTGTTGCCTCACAGCAAGAATGTTGCTGGTTCGAGTCCCGGCTGGGCCAGTTGGCCACTGTGTTGACGACTGATAAATAAGGGACTAAGCCGAAGGAAAATTAATGAATGAACAATTCATCTTTTTTGAGTGTTTTTTTTTTTTTTTAAGTTAAACAACTGCATGAAACATCTACTTTCTGTATTATTTATAATTTCAGTTATAACAAAATACATTTTGTGTCTGTCCCTAGATTCTGGTCAACTCTGTTACATCTGTTATAAAAAAGGCATATCTTTAAAGCACTGATAGAAAAAGCATGTGACTTGCTACGTGATGTCACTTCCTCGGGCAGGAAACTGGAAGGGATTGAGGCATGCCATTATTCTTCTCTTCATTAATTTGTACAACATGTTAAGGATACATTAACCGTAGGTTAATTATTTGTCAACTCTGTTATTGTGATATTTTCGTAAAATTCTCATTCACTTTTTAAAAACAATAATATGATGAAAATACATAAAATTCTGTTTTAAACATGCTGTGGGGTATCTGGTTTGAGGTTAGCATCTTGAGCTAAAGCACATAATGATAGAAAATGTCAACTCTGTTAGTGGTTTAAAAGGTTTAACATTAAGTTAACAACAATTAGTAACAGAATCAAATGTTCACTCTCACATGCAAGAATTTAGCACCATTTTACATTGTTAACGGATTCAGTTTACTGTAAAATGTTTTTTTTTTTTTCTGTATTTCATTCCAGTTTAAGGAAAATGAATGGTAAATGCTTGAAATCTACGCACAATTCTGGAATAATCCACATGTACTGCAGATGCAAAAGAGCTTTCAAAACATGAAAAAGAGAACTAAAAATGACTACTACTTCCTCTCCCTACAAGGAAGTTATAACAATTTGCTTAAAATATGATTAAAAATAAACACAGGGAATGAGAAGTTGCCTCAGAACTCACTGATATGGTCAATCGCTCCAGCACAGAACTTTCCATAGAACTTCTTGGCTCCCAAAGCCCTGAGGTCATGAATGGTGTAGGGCCAGAGATGCAGGACGTTGTTTCTGGAGAACGTGTCTCTCTTCTCTATCACCACCACTTTGGCTCCGAGGAAAGCTAGCTCGATGGCCGTCCGCAAGCCGCAGGGGCCTCCTCCAATTATCAAGCACTGAAAGTCACAGAAGCAGGACCACTATTAGACAGGAACTACAGGTTTATTATTTAAAGGGGTCCTATTATGCCCCTTTATACAAGATGTAAAACAAGTCTCTGATGTCCCCGGAGTGTGTAAGTGAAGTTTCAGCTCAAAATACCCCCCAAATAATTTTTTATAACTCTTTGAAACTGCCCCATTTGGGCTTTGATTCAAAATGTGCTGTTTTGGTGACTGTCACTTTAAATTCAAGTGAGATTGTGATCTTTTCAAAAGAGGGTGGAGCTACAAACTCCTATGTGTCAGCATAGTGGCAGATTCCAAACAGGACTAATGTTATCTCTGTGCAAACCTGAAAATGTCAAAAAACATGGCTCAGAAGAAGATTGTCTATGGCAGTGTTTCTCAACCACGTGGAGAACCACCAGCTCTGCAAATTTCTCTTGTCTCCTTAACCAAACACACCTGATTCAGATTATCACATCATTAGCAGAGACTGAAAGAGCTGTAAAGGGTGTGACAGACAAAGGAGACATCCAAAACATGCAGTGTTGATGGTCCTCCAGGAACGTGGTTGAGAAACACTGGTCTATGGAGACTATACGCTGTTCATTTGTGCATCCTAAAACGCAACATTCATAATGCCTCTTAGTCGCAGACATTATCTTTAGCAGGTACGGAGCGAAAACTCCAATGCTGTGTTCACACCAGACGTGGCATGTGCAAATAAATCGTGCTATTCGCGCGTAAATAGATGCGTGAACATTTTGAGTTTACTCACTTTACTCGCGCGTCAATTTGGCTTCACAATAGACGCGGATTCGCATCATGGGCAGGGCTTCCGTCTGCCCAGTGACTCTAGCTTTGTTGCTAAATGGCTAACATGGATTTTATTGAGATAATAGCTGTGCTTTATGTGCTTTATGAAGACTAAAAAACAGCGTAGATTCGTGTCTGAGTCCACTAGATCCTTTCAGAGGTGCATCCAGCTCTCTGAGTTCATCAACTTCTCCAGAAACTATACCTGGATGATGGAAGCTTTCAGTGGTGCTTCAGACTGAGCCGAACCCAGTTTGATGAACTGTTGTCCGGTGTCGACAAAAAGATTTCCCCTCAGGACACCAACAACAGGCACTACGTTATAATCAATCCACTACAAGAGCAAGCTCCTGATTAGTTAACGTGGCGCAAATGTCCGCTGAAGTATTTTTGCGCAAAACACTGAACTCACGCTGCTTCATTCGCGTGAATTGCGTCATTTGCGCCACACCATTTGCATGAATCGCATCATTCACGCCTCCTCATTTGCGCGAATCAAACCGCAAGATGTCTATTCACGTCTTTGCATTGACTTAACATGCAAATCACTCACGCTTGACGCTTCATCCGCGTCTGCTGTGAACGCAGCATAATGGCGGACTGCTGCTTCTCACTCAGGGCTGTTTATGCTAATGAGGGAGAGATCGGGCGAATGGGCGGGACTTTCCCCCCTCTGTTGACATGCACAAAAAGGGAGAATGTCAATCAAAGTGTTTCTGCAGACTGCTTTTATGAAGTGTGATTAAAAAATGCTACCATTAGAGGCTGGCTATATTCATACACTGTTGCCACACAACTGTGTTTAAACCCCTTATAAAAGTGACTTTTGCATAATAGGCCCCTTTTAAAAGTGACTTTGAAAATATATATCTGATTTACACTTCTGCCATGCCTGTACTGAGGCAGGCACTGAGAAGACTACTATTGGACAATCAAAGTCACATAATATAAAAACTGCAGATGCAGAGGACAACCAGGGTTTATTATACCACTGGGACTGTGCCAAGGTTTACTTGATGCAAAACAAACATCTTTATTGTTCTCGGTGGCAGGCTGCAGTATAGGTCAGTCTGCACAGACTATGACAGGCTCCAAATGACATTTTCAGTGCAAGATGACAGCAGTCATACTGGGACATTTTGGCTTCATTTTTCTACAATGTAAGGAATCAGAGATGTTTTGTTCATTTTTTTTGAGTCCATGATTTGGGTGACCATCAAAATAAAGTGTAACACCGTGTCCTAACAACATGCGAAACGCATTCAAAAGTATCTTTTCCATGTTAAAAGGAGTTTTTGTCCTGCAATGTAGATGCCCAAAATTCCTATTTTAGAAATGCTTTCTATTTGCGCAACATCACAGCAGAACAACAGCATATACTACTATGACAATGATCACCTCAGGTACAGATTATGTGCTTTATTCAGTGTTAAATGCTCCCAGTGTGAGTTTAAATACCATTTTACATGGCATTTATTGCCATACTACAGAAAGCAGGAGCAGATAGTTCACCTCAGATCTTGAAAATAAATAACAGTGCAACAATAACTCAGTGCAAACCAACAACATCAGTCACTCAGTAGCCTATTAATAACGTTAAAGAGGTTTAATATGTATTAATTAGATTAAAAGCCATTTTGTTGGGAGTGCAGTGGATGTGCAGTATAATAGCACCAAAGAAAGATCAAACATAATCACAAAGTATGCTACCCTATGCTACTGTTTATTTAAAACCATTTTTTCCAATAAAGTTGTCAGTTGTCATGACAAATTAAGAAAATAACTACAGTATTTTAAATTCAATTTAATAAATTATATATAAAATCTTATATAAAGATATATAAAACCTTTAAAACCTTTACATTTAGGACTGTGTTGCATTTTTCATATTGATTTCATCACATTCATGGTGCACTGACAATGCTTTCCATACACAATTTTAGATTTCACTTCACAGCACCAGAATTCTTGTATTAAAATGTATAATTTATAAATACATTTATATTTATATATTATTTGTAATACAATTTTGTCCTTTAATACAAGCAGTCAGATATATGAACTGTACCTTTCATTTTACCTGGTCAAAGAAAACACTCTTTTGAATGTACTAAACAAAACTCAAGTACATGCACAGAACAACGTGAGCATTTATAGCAAACGAATAAATGTAAATATTATCCCGCTTACTTCTTGAGCTTTGTCGAACAAGTTCTTAAATGCCTGTGATTGATCATTGTGTTCCCGCACTCAACAGAAAGGATTGCAATTGGTTAGCGTGGCTCTGGCGTTATTCACCGATGAGTGACGCGGCTACGGATAAATGGCTGCAGTTAGCTAACGTTACAGTATTCACAAGAATCACTGTAACAGCCGAAAGAGGAGACGAAACGTTACCTCACACAAGCAGGTCAAAGGTCCACACACACAAACAAAGACAGAGAGAGAGAAGCAGAAAAGAAATGAAGTTTTGAGCTTTCATTTTCTTCATAGCAGTGAAATAGGGGCTCGTGGGTTCTGCTGTAACAGTTGTCTGCTTTTTAAGTAACGTTAGTTGGATCGTTTTGGATCGTGCTCGCCTCCCTCGCCATAGTAATAATTGAAACAATCACAGCTTTTCAAATCACGATTTCGGTTTAAAATCTATTAATCGTGCAGGCCTATCAGTACCTTTCAAAAATTCCACAAATATAAGATATATAATGGAAAATGTCTAAGATATTACTCCCTTTGCTTAAAGGGGACCTATTATGCCCCTTTTTACATGATATAAAATAAGTATTTGATGTCCCTAGGAGGTGTATGTGAAGTTTTAGCTCAAAATACCACACAAATAATGTTTTATAACTCTCTGAAACTGCCCCTTTTAGGCTTTGATCCTAATTATGTCATTTTGGTGACTGTCGCATTAAATTCAAATGAGACTGTGCTCTTTTCAAAAGAAGGCGGAGCTAAAAATGCCTATGTGTCAGCATAGTGGCAGATTCCAAACCAAGACTAACGTCCTATGCTAATGAGGGAGAGATCATCACTAATGGGCGGGATTTTCACCCTCTAAAGACACATACAAAGGGAGAATGTCAATCAAAGTGTTTCTCCAGTTTCTCTAATAAATGCATTTTTACCAATAGAAGCTGGTCATTTTCATAAACTCTTGCCATACAACGGTGTTTAAACCCATTATAAAAGTGATCTTTGCATAATAGGTCCCCTTTAAAACCTTAATGCCATCAATATTAATATCATAAAATTCAAGGAGCCATGTAAGAAAAGTATTCTTGAAAGCAAAACGTCTCAGCAGACAAGCTCAAACAAAAAGCAAATGTTTATCCAAACACCACATCATGACCAGTGCCAATGACTGGAGGAGCGTGTGTGATTTCCTCAGTATTAAATCATGATTATAGTCCCGTCATATCAAATGGAATGATTCATGATTCAGGCCTGTATAGGGATGCATGAAGTCAAGACGTCAGGTTCCGGGACGTGTCTGGGAATGCCTGCTGTGGGTATGACTTCATTCCCTCTGGTTTAATGATGATGAGAGATCGCTTTTTATGTGGAGCGATGATTTTCACACAGTTCTATTCTTGAGTCACAGAAGAAAGCCACATCTTGGACTCAAACTCACATAAAACTCTAGCACAGACTTTAGTCCAGATGGTGCAATGTGAACCTTTTGTTCTTGATCTTTTCCCCTCCTCTGATTTCCCACACACACACACACAC
>CAIGQV010019101.1:8438495-8452622 GCA_903798115.1 Danio jaintianensis
CACACACACACACACACACACACACACACACACACACACACACACACGCACACATATATATATACACATACATACATACATACATATATATATATATATACACACACCGACTCCATCGGTACTCGCTAATTTGGCCGATCTCATGTACCGATCGCAAGTATTTGTTCATGAGTTTACAAGCAGAGAAAGATGCATTTTAACTTCTTATGCATCAAATATGCACTCCAAACTATTTCTTGATTGAGATGCATTGAATTTATTTCTTCCATCATTTGCAATGTTTCCAAATTGCATTGTTAGTCATTTTTCTTACCAATTTTCTAAATCTGTTTTATCTATTATTTTCTGTAAAGCTGCCTCTAATCATGACATGTCCACACTAAATGGTTATAAGAGAATTTAAGGGATTATATGCGACATCCTTCATTTATTCTCTTAGGTAAGGAGAGATCTCTACTTAAGTATCATACTTGGAGGGAAAATGTGCTTTATGCACACATATATTATGTCAAAACAAACTTTTATTTTGGATGTGATTATTTGCGATAAATCTTTGGTCAGCCATCTATGTTGCAATCTACATTGTGAAAAGCGCTACAGAAACAAAGATGAACTGAAGAGAAACTACATAGAAAAACTATGGAAAAGTGATGCATTCATTCATTCATTCATTCATTTTCTTTTCGGCTTAGTCCCTTTATTAATCACGGGTCTCCACAGCAGAATGAACCGCCAACTTATCCAGCATATGTTTTACGCAGCGGATGCCCTTCCAGCTGCAACCCATCACTGTAAAAAAAACCATACACATTCATTCCCACACATACACTGCGGACAATTTAGCTTACCCAATTCACCTATAGCGCATGTCTTTGGACTTGTGGGGGAAACCGGAGCACTGGGAGGAAACCCACGCCAACACAGGGAGAACATGCAAACTTCACACAGAAATGCCAACTGACCCAGCCGAGGCTTGAACCAGCGACCTTCTTGCTGTGAGGCGACAGCGCTACCCACTGCGCCACCGCACCGCCCAAAAGTGGTGCATTGGAATGAAAAAACATGTCCTGTGACATGTTGAATGTCTCCTTAGCGTGTATCTACTTGGTAAAATCCAGCCAATCACTGTACAAACCAACATCAGCTGCAAAATCCCATTACTCCACTGCCACTTTAGGCTGGATCAGCCTCTTTTATCGTATGGAAAAAGTCTGCAGGACAGGAACTGGCGGCATGACCTGCCAGATGAGACTTCCTGGTGAAAGCCACGGTATGCATTGAACACACATCCACTTTATACAAAGCCCAGTGGAACCAGAGACCACCTCACTGCACGACCAATAACCTACACCCAGACACACATACAGTACTAACCCCGGTTCCAGAGCACAATGTGATTACAGTTTGCTTGAATGATTTGCTCAATGGGGTATATGCACACAGACTTTTAAATTATTAGTCAGCCACCCCAAGCACTTCCGGTCTTTCTTTACAAAATCACCAAGTTTAAGATCTGATTTCTTAAAAAATCAGTGATCTTCACTGCCTGATTGAGATAAGATATAAAGTGGGTCTCAGACTGGACAAGAAGCACTGCATTCAATTCCATTTTTCCCCACCATGTCTTTAAAATATGAAAATTTATTTTACCCCAGTAATTTCAATGGAGTTTCTGCGCTAGCCTGCTGCTAATGATGGTGCTAGCGTTTACACGGTCTTTCATCTCGTTTTACGCTTTAACAGCTAAATGAATGGATAAGTCTATTTAACTGATTGTATTTTAATTACATTACGACGATGCTGTAAAAGGAACCTTATAAAATTGAAAACAGTCACATTAATCTTTCACCAGAAGTTTATTGTTGGCTGAAAAACACTAGCTGTGCATATAGCCTTATTAGACACCAGACCACTCGAGAAAAAAGCTGCTCGACAGACTGAAGCGACCACCAGGAGAGCAGGCCAGACTCTCAAGCATTCAGGCCTGAAGAATTGCAATCATTTAAGGATAGCGAAATGAACCTTTAGTGTAGTGAAACAGAAGTCAGAAGTGGTAATGCATGTAAAACGCCAATGTATGATTTGTTTACACTCAAGTAATCACAAAGTAACAGCTGTATGCATATGTCCAGCAGACTGCACACGTTCAAACATATACAGTTGAAGTCAGAATTATTAGCCCTCCTGAATTATTAGCCCCCCTGTATATTTTTTCCCCAATTTCTGTTTAACGGAAAGAAGATTTTTTTCAACACATTTATAAACATAATAGTTTTAATAACTAATTTCTAATAACTGATTTATTTTATCTTTGTCATGATGACAGTAAATAATATTTAACTAGACATTTTTCAAGATTCAGCTTAAAGTGATATTTAAAGGCTTAACTAGGTTAATTATGTTAAGTTAGGATAATTAGGCAAATCCTGGTACACCGATGGTTTGTTCTGTAGACAACTCGAAAACAAATATTGCTTAAGGGGGCTAATAATATTGACCCTAAATGGCTTTAAAAAATTTAAAACGGCTTTTAATGTAGCTGAAATAAAACAAATAAGACTTTCTCCAGAATAATAAATATTACAAGAAAGACTGTGCAAATTTTGCTTGCTCTGTTAATTATCGTTTGGGAAATATTTGAAAAAATTCACGGGAGGGCTAATAATTGTGACTTCAACTGTATTAAGAGTAGACGCTGACTTTCCCCATGCGAGAAACAGTGCCTCATGCGCTCGAATCTGGGTCAGGAGCTCACACTGCTCAGACTGAGGAACGGCTCCAAGTATTTACCACAAAATCCGGTAGTGAAACCACTACACCACCCCTGAGAAACAGCCCAAAAATTTATAGGGAAGAATTTCAAAACACACTTTCTGTGTCAACTTTATTTAACTGCTGCCCAATGTGGGACTCTATTTCAGAGTTATTCTGTTAGCGGATCAGTTCTGAAAAGGCCGTTTTTGAGAGCAAATTTAACTGAGGTTTTCTCAAACAGTGAATCTATTTCTGTGTTAAAACTGCATCGTGCCAAAATTAATAAATGTTAATAGATATTTGGTTATACATAACCATTGACAAGTTTGGGGACAATACATGTTTAAAAAGAAATGTATACTTTTATCTACTGTATGCATTAAAATGATCAATTATCATAATTTAACAAATGATACTATTTCAAATTAAAACTATATAATTTCATTCATTCATTCATTTTCTTTTCGGCTTAGTCCCTTTATTAATCTGGGGTCGCCACAGCGGGATGAACCGCCAACTTATCCAGCATGTGTTCCACGCAGCGGATGCCCTTCCAGCTGCAACCCATCACTGGGAAACATTCATACACACTCATTCACACACATACACTATGGACAATTTTAGCTTACCCAATTCACCTATACCGCATGTCTTTGGACTTGTGGGGGAAACCGGAGCACCCGGAGGAAACCCACGCGAACACGGGGAGAACATGCAAACTCCACACAGAAATGCCAACTGACCCAGCCGAGGCTCGAACCAGCGACCTTCTTGCTGTGAGGCGAACGTGCTACCCACTGCGCCACCGCGTCGCCACTATATAATTTATGAAGAATTATTTTTTAAATGTATTGGTAATAATATTTAACAATATTAATGTTTTTACTATGGATGCACCGAAAACTCTAGATGCACTTGGCCGAAAACCAAAACCAAAAATGCCTTATAATAATTGTTCATTGTTTTTTTTTTTATTCTTTGTTTATTCGTTTTAATGAACATAGAAACATTCATTCATTCATTTTCCTTCGGCTTAGTCCCCTCATCAGAGGTCGCCACAGGAGAATGAACCGCCAACTTATCCAGCATATGTTTTACACAGCGGATGCCCTTCCAGCTGCAACCCAGTACTGGGAAACATCCATACACACTCATTCGCACTCATACACTACGGCCAATTTAGTTTATTCAATTCACTTATAGCGCATGTCTTTGGACTGTGGGGGAAACCGGAGCACCAGGAAGAAACCCACGCGAACATGGGGAGAACATGCAAACTCCACACAGAAATGCCAACTGACCCAGCCAGGACTCGAACCAGCAACCTTCTTCCTGTGAGGCGACAGTGCTAACCACTGAGCTGGTTCGAGTCCTGGCTATAGGTGAATTGAATAATCTAAATTGGCCGTAGTGTATGAGTGGGAATGAGTGTTTATGGGTGTTTCCCAGTATTGGGTTGCAGCTGGAAGGGCATCCGCTGTGTAAAACATATGCTGGATAAGTTGGCGGTTCATTCCGCTGTGGCGACCCCTGATGAATAAAGGGACTAAGCCGAAGGAAAATGAATGAATGAAAGAACTTAAATGATACTGATAAAAAAAAAAAACACACACAAGCCAAAAATAAAACAACTTATTGACAGAAACACAAAAAAAAAAAAAAACGGACAGAAATACAGTGGTGGCCAAAATTATTAGAACACATATAATGCATATTTAAGAGGTTTCATTAGTTTTTGTTGAAATGGCATTTACAATACATATAAAAAATAAAATACAAAGTCACCATTATGATCATTTTAGCCACCACTGTATTAATATTAAATGACAATGTATTATCTTTACTGAGGTCTGCAGACATATGTTTGTTTGTTTGTTTTTTTACACATATTTTGATCCTGTTTTCTCATTTTCATTTTTTGGTTGATACTGTTCAGTGGCCAACAAATTGTGTGCATCCCTTGTTTTAAAAATATGTGAGAAATTGTGAGGGTAAAAAAGAGACAAATAAAAGATATGGCATCACTTGAATTACATACCATACTCAACTATTCCAGAATCATGTATTTTTATTGCTAAAAACTATTTACATGTACTTTATGTTAATGATAAAGAAGCAAACAAAATCACAACTTGCTGAAATTTCAAAATCTCTCTCTGTCTGTCTGGAATCTGGTGTGATTTTTTTTACAGACTTTAACAACGTGTAAAAATCTTGATGGTTCTGTGGGTCTTGTCTATCAAATCTGATCTTTATTTTGTATTTTCTATTGGATTTAAGTCAGGTGATTGGCTGGGCTTAATTTATAACTTATATTAATTTATAATTTATAACTTAATTTGTAAACTAATTAGATTTGTTTTCCTTGCATATATGGATTTCTTTGGTTGTTACCAACCACCAAACAAAATCACAACTTGCTGAAATTTCAAAATCACTCTGTCTATCTGGAATCTACTGTTGTGCTGCAATTAGTTTCATATATCTTGTTTGCAGTGAATGCTCAAACTTTTAGATTAGCCACTGACTTTGAGTGCCTGCAGTGCTCATAAAACCAGTATAAAACAATAAAGCGACAAGCTGTCCTGCTGGTTGATAAAGAGAGAATGATCTCATTTCCTGGACAGACTGTAAATCCGCCAGTCATTTGGAGGCTGGTGAGCAGTGATATTGTGTCACTCTTCCTAAACCACACCTTTTTTTTTTTTTTTCCCTCCAACTCACCTCACAACAGGATGGGAGATGGTTCATTATTCATCAGGATGTTAAAATATATATACATAGGGGCTGCACGGTGGCGCAGTGGGTAGCACGTTCGCCTCACAGCAAGAAGGTTGCTGGTTCGAGCTTCGGTGGGTCAGTTGGCATTTCTGTGTGGAGTTTGCATGTTCTCCCCGTGTTCGCGTGGGTTTCCTCCGGGTGCTCCGGTTTTCCCCACAAGTCCAAAAGACATGCGCTATAGGTGAATTGGGTAGGCTAAATTGTCCGTAGTGTATGTGTGTGAATGAGTGTGTATGGATGTTTCCCAGTGATGGGTTGCAGCTGGAAGGGCATCCGCTGCGTAAAATATGCTGGATAAGTTGGTGGTTCATTCCGCTGTGGCGACCCCAGATTAATAAAGGGACTAAGCCGAAAAGAAAATGAATGAATGAATATATATACATATATGTAAATATGAACTTTTATTTTGGATGCGATTAATCACGATTAATCGTTTGACAGCGGTATAGTATAAAATCACTTTTCTGAATTCAATTTTAAAATGCGACATCTTGTCTCTGACCCATTTTTCATGCAAAGACATCATAAGTTGAGTTAAAATACCTACCTAAAATAAATTCAGTCTAGCAGGGGTCAGATGCTTAAAATCATTATTTTAATGCCCCATGATCCCTTCTGAAAACTCCCCATAGCTGTTTTTTGAAACAGTGCCATTAAGCAACACACTTCTGGTTTTGATTAAAGTGTGCAGAACAGCCCTTAGTCAAGACTACTGTATGTAATTACCATCTTCATTACAAAAGAGGTAAATTAAACTCTAAAAAGAGCTGCATAATTGCTCTCCTTCACATCAGAAATACAAGTGGGCCGTTTATTGCTCGTATGAAGTGAACTTGTTAAACTATTCTCTCTTTGAAACACTTGCAAACGTGAAGCTGGGCCTGACTCCATGCAGACTTTCAAAGTGTGTATGATGGAGAAGTTCTCACAATAAGCAAGCCAAGAGTCTGATCTTCTAATGTAATCATATCTGCTGAGTGATGCTGTCTTCTGAAGACTGTTATGATGAATGCAGCTCACCAGCACACTGAAGTCAGGCTTTTAATTAATGAGGGCCCTTAGAGACACTTTGCGGCAATTTCATGAGAACCTACTATTACTTTTAGAAAACAGAAGCTGAAATGGCAGGTACATTTCGAGTGTGAAAAGCATAAAAAATATAGCTGAAGTCAAAGTTATTAGCCCTCATGTGACATTTTTAAGTGCTGTTTAATGGAGAAAAGATTTTTTTAACACATTTTTTGACCTAATATTTTTAATAACTAATTTGTAATACATTTTTTTTTGTCGTTGCCATGATGACAGTACATAACTGTTTACTAGTTGTTTTGCAAGATACTACTACTGCAATTTAGAGACTTAACTAGATTAATTAGGCTAATTAGGCAATTTAGGTTAATTAGGCAAGTCATTGGACAACAGTGGTTTGTACTGTAGTCAGTAGAAATATATATATTTCTAATAATTTCTCTTTGACTCATTGGATGAAATCGGTACTTAAAATGCAAATTTTTATACAATTTTCCAGTTTTGCGCATAGCATAGCTAGTAAATGATTACTTTTTAGTGAATTTGTCCCAGTTAATGCAATAATGCTTCAAATCTTGGGTGGTTGCTATACATAATAATTATATACAATAATAATTATATACATAATAATAATAATAATACATATAATTCTTGCTCTTCCGATGACAGTAAATGACGACAGTTTTCAGGTGAACTATATGCATTTAAACGTAATTCAATGACTTAAGTTTTTAACTTTTTGTTGCCAAAGTGTTGCTAGGTTCGCAGTAAATTATGACATTTATGCCTTGATTATTTCTTTAAATTTGATGGAAATACAGTACAATACTTGGGTGGTGGCCAAGGTGGACATTTGTTAGGATCTTGTGCTGACAATAAATTATCCTTTTAAATGATCGTTTTAAAGACGCCTCTCTTACAGAGAATGAAGTCACATGCATTGCTCAGGTGTGATTTTTTTCACAGACTTCAACAGAGTGTAAATATCTTGATGGTTCTGTGGGTCTCGTCTATCAAATCTGATCTTTATTTTGTATTTTCTATTGGATTCAAGTCAGGTGATTGGCTGGGCCATTCAACAGCTTGATTTTTTTTCTCTGAAAACATGCGAGAGTTTCCTTGGCTGTGTTTTGGATCATTGTTTTGCTGAAATGTCCACCTGGTTTCATCTTCATCATCCTGATAATGTAGATGTTGGACTGAAGCAGCTAATATTCATTTACATTGAGGAAGGGCAGAGGGTTGCTGAAGAACTACTGAGAGATTTCAGCTGCTGTCTGGGCTTTCACTGCCTTTCTACACCTCCCTTTCTTCATGTGTTCAATACTTTTTCCCTGCGCCATTTCATTTTATTACACATAACTTCATTTGTAAACTAATTAGATTTGTTTTCTTTGCATATGTGGATTTCTTTGGTTGTTACCAACATCCGGTGAAAATTTCAAGTCAACAGCACCTTTAGAAATATGTTTTCTGAGAAAAATGGTGACATGTTCAATACTTATTTTCCACGTGTCAACATTCATTCATTCATTCATTTTCTTTTCAGCTTAGTCCCTTTATTAATCTGGGGTCACCACAGTGGAATGAACTGCCAACTTATCCAGCATATGTTTTACGCAGCGTATGCCCTTCCAGCTGCAACCCATCACTGGGAAACACTACGGACAATTTAGCTTACCCAATTCACCTATAGCGCATGTCTTTGGATGGTGGGGGAAACCGGAGCACCCGGAGGAAACCCACGCGAACACGGGGAGAACATGCAAACTCCACACAGAAATGCCAACTGACCCAGCCGAGGCTCAAACCAGCGACCTTCTTGCTGTGAGGCGACAGCGCTACCCACTGCGCCACCGCATCACATGTCAACATTCAAAGAGAATCAAAAATATTTTTCAAAATTGTCCTAGGACAAGAATGGGTGTTGTTCGTTAGTTTTAGGACAATTCTGGAATGAAAGATGACGATCCACTTCAACTGTTGTTACAATGTTTCATGAGATCAAAAAAAGAAAAAAAATGTAACATGATTTTTTTTGTATTTTCACAGAAAAACACAAGAATCAAAGCAAACAGTAGTGGTGTAACGGATCACAAATCTCACGGTTCGGATCACATAATGGTTTTTTTAGTCACGGATCGGACCATTTTAGTCACGGATCAGCCAAAAAGAAGAGGAGACAAATGTAATTTGCTTTCCATTTATTACAAAAACAGCACTGCAAGACACTTTTGGTTTCAACAAACGGAACTTAGAACCTGTAATTTTATTAAAAATAGAAAGAAGAAATAATCAGCTGAATAAAAATAAATAGTAAAATATTCAGTACTGTGAAAAATTTACTGTTACTACTACTGTTGCTGATAAGGCTGAATGTATAAATCTAACATTATAATTTGTACAACCCATATTTATTTTTAGTCTCAAATTTTTTTTCAATAAATGATTCAGTTATTCACTCATTAAACTTCATGTTTCATTGCTAGATGATCATTCTTGAAGAATTATTCAGTGGTATATTTTTGATGGCTGGTTGTCATATTTTTGATGGCCACCTATTGGTTAAATAATGTAATTGCTGCCTACAACTTTCATTTTTGAGCATCATTAAATGCATATGACGGTGACTTTAATCTTCGCCATAAACATCAGTGGTTTTATCTAAACTATAAACTGTTATACCAGTACTTCTGTTATTTGACTGTTTGTAACTTCATAACTAACTCAAAAGACTGAATCTCTTTCTTGATTTTTGCGTTTTCAGATTTGAATGCAGCGATTCGAAGGATTAATAAACATATGCAAATCACCATCATTTATAATTTATGTTGCGTGGGTGTTGAGATCCCGATCTTTTAATGATTAATCGTGCAGCTTACACTGAATGCATTAATGCAGGCTAAACAAGTAGTGACAGAAAACACCTTTAATGAAACCCACCACATCCCGAATAACCTACCACAACTTCTTCCATCATCATTATATTTTACAGGACAGCCTAAATGCATTCATACATGTGATCTGAATGACGATCTCTCTGTGATCGTTACAAATTTAGGATTAATCTACCAGTAAAAACATTTTTTATTAATCCGCGGGTCACGTGTGTTCCAAACCGTGGGTTGTGATCCGTACGAATCACGGATACACCCCTAGCAAACAGTGTCATAATTTTTGAGAAAAGCCATTACGCAGGCTGCAGATATACAGTTGAAGTCACAATTATTAGTGTTCCCCCCCCAAAAAACCTTCAAAATAGATAAAACATTCAAATATCTAGAATCATAAAACACATTAAGAATACACACCTCACAAATAGGCGAGTGTGAAGTGGTGTCGAGTGTGTAAAGAGTGTAAAAGCTGTGTTATCATCAGTCTATGTGATTGCATCGTTTGGGAGACAGATTTTATGACTTGTCAGAAGAAGAAAAAAAAAAATGCTCTCCTCAACATGCCACACAGTTTGAGGTAATCCGCGATATCATTCATGTCTGCTTCACAAAGGAGCAGGGCGTCTTATTATGAGCAATGGCTCTGATGTTTGCCTCGCCACACACCACTAATAAGCTCATATAATAAAGCTGCCGGTAAAACCAGAAAGCACTCGTCTAACAAACAACATATGTCTGTGATGTCATGTATATAATGATGTCATAGCACACGAAAATCATAGCCCAAAATCTGAGAGGGAATCTGTAAACAACAGACATGTTTAGTTTATAAAGACCTCAACAAAACGTTCGCCAGCTCATTTACAGATCATAACCTATTCCAGTATTGTGTCTGCATTGTTTTTTTTCTTTCTTTGCCTTATTTAAATACTTTATGCAGTTCATTTTATGTAGTTCAAATAAATCATCCCTGTGAGTTTGAGCATTTGAAACCTATTGTGTATAATTTGATAAAAATGATATTAATAATATTTAGAAATAAATGTGTCATTATTGGGCAGCAAGGTGGCTCAGTGGTTAGCACAGTCGCCTCACAATGAGAAGGTCGCTGGTTCGAGTCCCGGCTGGGCCAGTTGGCATTTCTGTGTGGAGTTTGCATGTTCTCCCTGTGTTGGCGTAGGTTTTCTCCGGGTGCTCCGGTTTCTCCCACAGTCCAAAGACATGTGCTATAGGTGAATTGGATGATCTAAATTTCCATCAGCTTAGTCCCTTATTCATCAGGGGTCGCCACAGTGGAATGAACCACCAACTATTCCAGCATATGTTTTACGCAGCGGATGCCCTTCCAGCCGCAATCCAGTACTGAGAAACACCCATACACAATCACATTCACACACACACTCATACACTATGGCTAATTTTTGTTTACTTAATTCACCTACACCGAATGTCTTTGGACTGTGGGGGAAACCGGAGCACCGGGAGGAAACCCATGCCAACATGGGGAGAACATGCAAACTCCACACAGTCTTGCCACCCACATAATTATTATTATTATGGCTATTAATAATTGTATTAAACGTAACATGCATATATAAACTTTGCATACAACTATTGATTACTAAGGTGTAAGAAAATGGACTATTAATAAAACAATAATGTCTTGGATGTTTTTGTACGCTTACCTTAATGCCCTCACACGCTTTGCCATATTTAAATATAAATTTTATATAATGCAAGGTTAGTTCTGTGTTTAGTATTCATGTCACATGATACATCAAATAGTAATAATAAAAATATATCAAATAAAAAAAAAAAACTAAATAAATAACAACATTATTAATAATAATAATAACAACAACAATAATAATAATAACAACAAAAACTAATAATAATAATAATTATTATTATTATTAATAATAATAATAATAATAATAATAATTATTATTATTATTATTATTATTATTATTGTCTTATAAATAATCATTATTATTCTTAAAAAAATAAAATTAATAATAATAATAATAATAATAATAACAACATTAATAATAATAATAATAATAATAATAATAATAATAATAAACGTAACATACATATAATCTTTGCATATAACTATTGCTATTATTGCGCTGTAAAAAAAAACTGAACTAAACTGTTCATAAAACAATAATGTCTTGTTTTATTGTTTAGTTTTTTTTGGTAAGCTTACCTTAATGCCCTCACAGGCTTTGCCCTTCTTGTACTCTTTCTGGCTGGCTCTCTTGTCCAGTTTACTCCACAGAGCTTTGGCTTTCCAGCAGGTCAGCGAGCTCTTCAGGCCGCTGTAGAAGCTGCTGTGCTCCAGAGGGTCCAGCTCCAGGGAACCGCACAAAATATTGAAGGCCTGCAGGGTGCTTTTACAGTCTGTGGCCTGGACAAAGTTCTCAAACAGCCGTCCTGTCTGGTTCTTCTCATCTTCAGCTTCACCCATCATCTGATTTGTGGGAGTAAAGGACAGTGTTTGCAATATCTTGCTCCACTGCAACAACTACACCCACACTCCTGCCTTCTCAGTCATGGCGAAATCTGAGAAAAGGAATTAAATTTCTTAAAAAAAAAAAAATTATGCAATGCAGCATAGCAATGTCTAAAATGAATACTCCCATAAGATTTAAAAGTCAGTGTTGACAAGTATATGAATATTTAATCATGTCTGAGAAGGCAATTTGCTTTAGCACAATTATCAAATCCCAAAGACTGCATTGCTATTTTATATATATATATAAATATATGTGTGTGATGCAGTTTACATAAATCATCCCAGCAAGTTTGAGCATTTTATCAAAAGCTAAAAAGATTTTTTTTAAACAACAATAACAATAACAATAATAATAATCATAATAATAACAATAATAATCATCATTATCAAAAAATATTGTTATTATTTATGTTTTAATGGGATGTAATTGTTATTCATAAATATACAAATATTTTTTGTTGATTCTGTGATCCTGAAAGGCTCAAAAAAAGTAAGTATACTGGTACAATGTCATATTATTTCTTATAAAATAATGATTAAAATAGTGAATTTTGACAAGAATATGAATATTTAATCATTGAGAAGGCAATTTGCTTAAGCACAATTATCAAATCGCAAAGACTGATTTGTTTTTATATAAATATATATAATATATATATAAATGTAATTCAGTTCACAGTTCATTTTCAGCAAGTTTGAGCATTTAAAAAACATTTTTTTAGCTTTTGATAAAAACAACAATAATTATAATAATTATAATCAGAAATTAAATAAATTAATATTAATAATTTTTTATGGAATGTCATTTTTATTAAGTTATTCTTTCTTTTATGATAAAACAAATATTCTTAACAGATTCAGATTTAGTGATTCTTAAAAGCTCACAAAAGTAAGTATACTGGAATTATTTCTTTAAAAATAACAATAAAAAATAAATCAAACTGATTAAAAAAAGGCAAGGTTAGTTCAGTTTTGAGTGTTCATGTCAAAATATTCATGTCATACATTAAATAATAATAATAATAATAATAATAATAATAATAATTATTATTATTATTATTATTATTATTATTATTATTGTTGTTGATATTATTATTATTATTATTGTTATTATGATTGCATTAAACATAACATACATGTATAAACGTTGCATAGAACTATTGATTACTAAGGTGTAAAAGTGAAAATGAAAACTGAACTGTTTATAAAACAAAAATGTCACACAACCACACATTCACATGTATATGTACACAAACTCTTCGTCTTCATATTAAATACTCACTGACTTCCAGGAAGAAACTCTATCAAACCCTCTTTTATTTTTTTAAATCTACTGCGATTTTGCAGTTGCCATACTATCCTATTGCCTAGAGCAACAGGCCACACACACACACTGCAGAAACCTCCTAATCCACCGTTTCGTAATGTGATATGTTAAAAAAGTACATCAACAACAGCCACAGATAAAGTATCTTTTTGGTAACACTTTATAATAACTACACACTATGAATCATTTATTAAGCATTAGCAAATAGTTAATTCATTATTAGTTAAGCATTAACTATATATTAATAGACATTAGTAAGCAGTTTATAAAAGGCTTAGTATCATTTTACAAGTCATTCATAAGGGATTTATAAAGCATAAATAGTCCTCACTTTAGATTAGGTCACAAAACTGGATGAAGTTAAGTTAATAAAGCATTTATTAAAATACAAAGTAACTATTACTTAATGTCTGAATAATAATAATAATAATAATAATAATAATAATAATAATAATATTATATATAAATGTTAATAATAATAATAATAATAATAATAATGATTTTATAATAATAATAATGATGATGATTTTATAATAATAATAATAATAATAATAATGATGATATAATAATAATAATAATAATAATGATGATTTATTAATAATAATAATAATAATAATAATGTTTTTAAAATAATAATAATAATAATAATAATAATAATTTAATAATAATAATAATAATAATGATTATTTAATAATAATAATAATAATAATAATAATAATAATGTTTGTATAATAATATTAATAATAATAATAATAATAATAATAATAATGATTTAATAATAATAATAATGATTATGATGATGATTTAATAATAATAATAATAAT